>JANSTX010045907.1:0-12220 GCA_027564355.1 Penthetria funebris | reverse complement strand
ATATACTAAAGACATGAAACCGTAAAATAGACACTGTGAAGGCGTAAAACAGGAAGGAAATACGTTTTTCATAATATGTTTAGATGAAATGGAAAAATATTAGGGTATATATGGGCATATATACAGAGTGAAATGAATAAAGATTTTCCTACGTGAGCTTTCGAATTATATTTACACTTTTCATTTTTAACACATTTTTTTACAATAATATTTTGCCCATATACTCGTAAATTTACATTTATAAAATTTAATAAAATTGTAAAACGAAAAACGAATCAATAATAAGAATGACAAGTAAAATGGATTATATCATAGACGTCTTTTAAATCATAAGTAACAGGTTCTCGAGCTAATCAAGTTCATATATAGAAATATTATAGAAATTTGTTAGTTAAACACATGTGGGGATTAAAATGCACTTCTCAACTATGCAGATAAATACAAAAATTAGAAACTTATATTTAATTTCACTGAACTGAACACTAACAATGTTACGTAACAGGATTCAATTTGAACAGGACGAGAATCAAGATGCATATAAATAGCAGTAAATATTAATTTAAATGTCTGTAATTAGATTCTTACATAAAATTATGGGGTTTCGCTCAAAATTATTTGTATACGAGTAGCGAGTCTTATTCATGCTAATTTTGGGGCTCATTTATATCATACCTATTATGGTTAGTGTGATTTATAAATTTTAAACTTCAAAAATTTTTCTACCATCATGAGTATTATAGTTGATCTAAATTTAAAGGGATTCAATAAAAAAAAAAAAAAGGTTTTAATAAATATACACATATTCTATGCTGTTACGGAAATTATAGGTTTTATCAATTTCCACTTGATTTGAATATGAAAAATATCATTTTCTTGTTAGTTTATCATATTTATATATACAAAATATATTTATCTAAAATAATTTATTGCTTTATATGTGAAATTGAATATTGGGTTTTATATATATTTATTTTATATATATATATGGGTATCTAAAATATAACCGAAATCCAATTAAGAGATATGTACGGCCAGACCCTTTTTAAAGTGTTTGAAAGTAATTCCCTTATGAATTAACAATAACATCAGTGTGTAGCTTATTATTTTTATTATTCCTATAGCATTCACAAAATGTTTTAATTAGGTCGAATATCCCAAATCAATAAACAGATAAATACTATATTATATCAGTTTCTACTATTTTGTTATAATGACTTAAATAAAATGTTTATTCATAACTTATTATGGATAATAATGAGTATAATATATACTGAGTATAATATATACTAAGTGTTCTCTAAAAAAAAATTATGTTCAGAGTAACAATGAAGATCAGAAATAAGGTTTTTTTTTTTATATAGTTCTAATTATCAAGTTATAATTCCATGGAATATTTTGTACGATGTGAAAAATTACTTCAAAATATTGTTAATGATACTAAAAAAATTCGATATCTACAACCCAAAAAAATACGATATTCTACATCTCCAATTTGATCCTGCATAATTATTTCTACAGTGTATTACAAAACGAGAGAAATGGCGACACTTGATTCACAAGAATAGTAACAAACAATCTAATAATTATCAATTTTAGAAAGAATGTCCTACTTCAATTCTAAAACAATATGAAATCAAGAATATGATTCTTGAATTTGAAAATCATTATTATGTTGCTTAAATTATAAGAAATATTTACTTATTTTAATAAATTTTTATTAAATTGAAGTAAGTAAATAATTCTTGAAATCAGAATTTTTATTCTTAAATAAAGAAGTAACATACACTTAAATTTATCTTATATGTACTTGAATTAAGTAAACAGCAAATGGATTGATTTTAGAAATTTTTTCGAATTTAGAATATTTACGCTATCAATGGTTTCTTAAATCAAAAAAATAATTACAAAATTAAATTTTTTGTCAAATTAAGAAACAATATTTTGGATCAAAAAATAATAATTGGTTGCACGTCATAATTGACATATGTTGTATGATCATATTCTATTCAAATCATTGGTAACTTTAAATTGGTCATCGTCTAGATATTCAGTCACCCATTCCATTCTCCACCAATGATTATCATGATAATAATGATTAAATATGAATTAATCAGAATCTGTAAAAAAAAAAAACTGTCAAGCATGAGAACAGCTCAATATTATGGTTTCAAGTTTTCTTTACTTTTTGAAACACAAATTCGTGTAGGTGTCACAGACAATACAAACGAACTCCGCATTTACTGTTGTACCTGAGTTTGCGATTAATGCATAAGTAATTTGATTGCATCCATACAAGTCTCATATTCACAATAAATAAGTAGTTCTAAAATTGAATTTTAAAACTCCAATATACTTCAGTTTACGTTCAACTTATATTATTTTACATTTTAATGGTTTAAAAAATAAACAACCTAATAAATTAATGAGATAAACTGATTTTAATTAAAATGGATATCAAAAAAGCCTGCAATTTCTATATACTTCAAAAATACTCAGAACGTCTTATGTGATACGCTGCTGTTCTCATTATTTTATAAATAGAAATCTGAAAATATAAAATACGTTCCTAAATATTTCTATACTCTAGAAAAATCGATAATAAATTCAACAATACTCGTACACAAATGTAATGTCTTTTTCATTTTATTTTTCATTGATTTATTCTGAAATTTGTGTAAAAATAAAACCGAGGTTTTTGCGTGTTAAGAATAAGCAATTAAAATGGAAGAATTTCTATAAACTTGTTGCAATTTATTGTGATTTGTATTATTTTTTTTTTTTTTTTGATCAAAATGGAAAAAATACAAGTGCATATTGCAAAATAAATACTAATAAAATAGTTAAAATACATGGTATAGCTGTTTGATCCAAATCCCATCAGGATCTGCACTTTATAGTAGCTATAGTGCACAAAACAACTGAACTGACTTTGTCATATCTAGTTGAATGTATATCTTAATTATATTATAAAATAATCACATACTAATAATCATGTTAAGTGATCGAAAAAATGCATTATTTCACGAAAGTCAAGAATGTCAAATTTTTTGGTATATTATTATCTAATTCAGAAACCGTTCAAGATCAATCAATTTTCAGAAAACAGTTAAACATTGACGAAACTTTGCTTAATCCAAAAATTAAGAAACGATGTTAATGAGAGCAAAATCTACAAATAATGTGGATTCTGCAACAGTTCAATGAAATCCCTTTACATGCAATCCAAGGCACCATCAAACTGCATAATTACCTATAAACGCTGATATCCACACGAATATTGTTTCTAATACTAATGACTTCAGTTAAATAATCGTCGTTATAATATATGTATAGGAGATAGCCCAATTTTCAGTCAGATTTAAAAATAAGTAAAATAAAAAGTAATTTGAATATTACTATTAATTAAACTGGAACTTGCAAAGGGAACACTGAAAACAGTGTATATTATCAGTACCATAATTTTCGATTAATCGTAAAAACATTATAATTATGTATTGCATTACCAGCTGCTCTATTTGGATATAATTTAAATTCGAACTTTGTTTATACATTTAAAAATTATGGATAAATTAAATAGAAAGGCAGATTTTCTTTCAAAATGTGTCGTAACTCAAAAATTATCTACGTTGAGAAAGTTCATATTTATAATTATCATTATATGTTATTTAAATTAGTCTAAAATTTTGTTACTTTCACAATAATCAAATCATTAATAATTCTGTCCAATTGTCATCAAATCTGATATCAAAGTTAAAAGATAACAGGTACATAAAAAACTGGGCGAAAAAATGCTTCAAGAGTTTTCCATCCACATTTAATTAATCGGGTAGGTATATATACTGTAGTGGTACTCAAGTTCATTTGTCTCGTACTTCTGGCACCTGGTAATTTCGGATTCTTTATATGTATAGTTTTAACATAGTAATTTAATAATTTTCGTCATTATAAGAACCTGAGTGTGTCTCAAGGGGACGTATAGGACGTCATTACGTTGTGAATTTGCCGTTTCATGCATGTAACATCAAAATGTAAAATCAAATAACTATAATAACAATTTATCAACTGGAATATAATGTATCAATCATAACTATCCAGTTATACATTTGAATATTCCATAAATTCCCAACTACCATGTTTTGTTGTTGAGATGCTTTTGTCAACTAGTTTACTAAAACGACATCAACACATCAACACCATTTTTTTTTAGCTGCGATCACACTATAAAACCCTATTTTGAATTATATATAAGATAATTAAATTAATCTATGATTAAACCACTTAAACTCTGCTAAGTATAGTATCCATTTTCATAAAATATGCACATATACTTAATTACAGTTACTCACCCAATGAATAACACCACATATACTTAATTTTATTCACTCACCCAATGAATAACAAACATTTGTATGGAAAGCAACAGTCTTATAATGAGTGTGTGTAATTGAACGGAAAAGGATATTTATATTTTGTATAGCATAAATATGTAATGCATTAACTTAGATACTCGTAGTAGTACATTATGTATTTTAGTAACTGTAAACTTGCACTCAAAACTCTTCAAATGCACGTGAAATGTCAACAAATAACATAATTGGTTGTTACCATTTAAAAATTGAAATCTTACATGCATGCTTAGTGAAAAAGATCTACATCTACGGATGAAATCCTTTTAATTTCTGGAATGCACAGTGATATAAATCATTGTATTTTAGTTGATTTATTGATAAGTAACAAAGAAAAGTAAAGTCTTCAGGGTCGCAACAACTTTCTAGAGTATGGTAAAATATGTAACAATTGTTAAATGCCTGACATATATGCATGTAATACTCAATTATCCATAGAGTTTTAAAGAGATTCTAAATCAGATATTATTATTTAAATTTAGTTGACTTCACATTTGCTGGACATCGCCATGGTGAAATTTTTAAGATTTCATTTTATGAAAATTTGTCAGTCCTTCAATATTCATTGTTAAACAAATACCTTCCACACCTAGTTCCAAACTTTATTTTCCATAAAATTGCAACTGACTCTCAATAGGCCCGTTGCAGCGATCAGTGCGGTAGCAATTGTTATATCGAAAATGATTTAAGTATGTCGTCTGACTTCAGTCAAGATTCTTAATGACAACTTTAACATATTGGAATTCTAATCATTTGTCTGTCTATACAGATTTTAATCAAAAGTAGATATAATTCATGTTTCAAATTTGAAGACATTTCAAATTATAGTTTATTTGAATATAAATAAATATATTTATGAATTATATGATTATTATATTAACCTTATAATGTATAATTTAATGAAATATTCGCTGCATATCATTATTTATTTACATTATGCGGTTAGATAATTTACGGTGAATGTTTTGAGTAATATGATAAGATAAGCATATCAAATTATTGTTATAGATATGTGATTCTGTATTGGTCATACAAACTTGTATTAAATACATTTAATTTACTGAATCATTGAAGAATTATTCATTTTATTATAAATGTTTGATTTTGTGAAACAACAGTGCTCTTATTAGTTTTAGCCACTGACTACGTCGTCTCAACATCTTAACTTTTACGTCTCAAGGTAAAGGGGTTCGTAAATTACCTACAGCTAACGACTTTACCACCATATTTTAAGTCTCAACCACTTGCCATTACTGACATATATCGTGATCATGAAAGTTATCTCAATGGATAGTCAACCAAGTCATTCGTAATATATCCTATATTTTTAAGGACTATCTGAAATCAATTGAACAACTGTGCAGTTAAACTCTGCAATTTAATTTAACATTAAACTGTGTATTTTCAATAATAAATTTTACATTTTCCTTTACTAAATGTCAAAACTTAATTGAATACCACAAACAGTACATCGATACGGTGTTTGTTAAACTGTTCAGTTGTGCAATTTAATTCAGACGCAGTGTACATGTTACCAATTTCATTGCGTAGCTAAATTGTACAGTTTGTGGCGAATTGCACATTTCGAACAAACCGTTAATTCATACATAAAATTTATTCATAATTTGAAAAATATTGGCTGATTAATAAATTCAACATTCTCTAGAGTCATATAATATTTTGTAATTGCTAGATTTTTACCAATATATGGATTATCCATAAATACTGAGGAATTAAATTTAAATTAAATTTTAATATAAATAACATTACATTAAATTTAAAAATTATTCAAAAATTTGTATCTAATTTTTAATAGAAACAATTTTTTTATTCCACAAAATTTAAGGGTTCGTTAGTCGAAGTGTCAAGATTTAAAAAAATATTATTGTGTAAAATTAGCTTTATGGGATGCTCTCTAGTTCTATTGAATTGTTCAATGATCGAAACCATATTGTTTTAGTGCACAATGATTCGACTCATAATTTTATACCCTCTATTTGTACAGTTCTACTTCCTGGTCACTAGACACATGCAAGATAGCAACAATCGAAGTCATCACAGAAACCAGTAGCCAGCCGCTTGATTGCACATAGCTACTCGGTTATTCAAATTGACGCTGAATTAGCCCTCCAATCAAATACGATAATTTTTTTTTTGTTTAAAATGTCGTATGTTATTACTGCGAAAATTTTCTAATCAGAACTTCGAGCACTGAAGCTTTGTTACTTTTCCTAACAATGTTAACTGTTGCACTTTTTGTATGTTACAAGTTTTCAACTCAACTTATTGTTAATGGAATATGCGGCGTTCGCAATTAAGTTGGTCATATTGAGCTGTTCAAACAAAGCACTCTGACCATCTTCATGGCATTTTACGATGCTACCACCACAATCGATATATACACAAACATTTTATTACCAAGTAAACGCTGTATAGTAGTTCGTTCAACAATATAGTAGGTTGCGATTTTCTTCTCAAATTCAAAGCAATTCCATTAAACTTGCAACAGTATTATAAAGTGTGTCAAATTTTTTGAATTAGCTGTTGGGCAGCTACAGCTACGTAAAGTTGGACACATTTCAAGTGACGAACCGTATGTTTAATATATGAGTATATATATGAGTAAAAAAAATCGCCATTCGATGGTAAGAAAACTTATATCATAATCTACACATTTAACTATGATGTCACATCTATTATCAAAACTATTATTAACATAAATATGGTAATAATATCTATACAGAAAAATATATTTAAACCATGCCAATTTATATATATGGTTATACACAATGGGCATCATCATGAATTTATACTTTCGCTAAAAAATTTTTATAAATGAAGTGAATGTTATTTTATTAAAATATCTTTATGTAGTACATTGCATAATTTAAAAAATAAAAAAGTAAGCAATATTCAATATCAACTTCCTGTGACTTTCGTTTAGAAGAATATACAAATAATTTCTGCTTTGTTTTATAATTGGTAAAATACTAGGTTACAGACGCAAAAATGGATGACAGACAACATTTATAAGTTGTATTAAAGAGACACATTTGCACTATTCATATGTTATGACAAAATCATCGCATAGGGCGTCAACGAACATCCGTTGTTGTTCACGACCTCCAGTTAGCATTTGTAATTCATTCTATCGCCACCACACTCTTTATATAATGTCCATTTATCACAACGTTCTTTTAGTATGGATAAAGTTGCGAATTTTGAAAAATAATTGTTTATCAGTACTATTGTATGGGCTGAAAAACTTCATCAGTGATATTGTAAGATACTTACTTGAATGAAATCCGCATGGTATTGGAAGACCCGGTCATTCAAAAATAACGTAACGAGAGATCGTGAACAATATGACAATTGTTCGTTCGAATGAATAAATTTTAAACACCATTATTATCAAATTACTTCCCTAATGATAATATTATTCATTGGATTTTGGATATATCCTTCATTGTTACCCATTTACAGCAAGATGTTAGGTCGCCACACTTACTGTCTATCATTTAACATTAAAAACGGAAGTTACTTTATTACAATTTATTAACTAAACCCGTATACATTGAAATTCCTACACTATGACAGCTGGATATTCATATTCAATTTTCAAAGTTTTCGTTTATAGAAATTAATTTATATTTGATTTATAGAAAACTCATTGAAGACATAGTCGAGCTAAACATTTTCAAAACTATTTACAGAAAACTTTACAAAACTATCGATCCGAATTTATGTGCCATGGAAAGAACATCAAACGACAATGTTATATGATGCGATACTGTTTGAAAAGCATTGCTATTGCTACAATTCTATGAGTATGCTAGAATATATTTTACATATTTCTATTGTAGTAGCAAATATATCCTATATAATATAATGATGGAAAAAAATTATCAAGGAATATTGTATAACTTTAATGTATTTTCTTTATCCATTCAATTTTTCCATACACTCGTAACACTGAGAATATAGATATTTTTGTTAAAGAGCATATTATAATACATTAGATGAAATTATATTGTAACATTAAACATTAAACATTAATGAAATATCTTCAAGAATGTACACCAGTTAGAGCATCAGTTTCACGTATAGCACTAACATAAACTGTTTAAAACTAGCTTGAACAGTTCCTCATTTCTTATGCAATTTCATTTCAATCTACAAATTTCGGATATCGCACCCAAAATATAATATACTTGTACATATTAAAAAATTAACGTATAGCATTCAACTAATAGCTATAAACTTAATTTACTGTGTATTATAGAACCAAACATCATACCAGTCGTGATGGAATAAAATATTTTAGAAGATAACATTAAATTCCATTATATATCAATAACAATCAGAATTTGTTCAACTAACGCAATAAAAATTTTGATAACACCAATGCATTAACAATACCAGAACCAAGAAGAACCAGAGTTCACATCCATCAGGCACAAAACTATATAGTACTGTGGTTATTTAACTTATAAACCTACATCAATGAAATGTAAGTCATTGGACACAGCTGTTAATTATAACTATTAAATGTTTATTATAAAAGCATGAATTGATTCAATTCAATTCATTATAAAAACTCCTTCATTATATAATCCATTTTGCTAAAATAAAAAATGTACACTTTGTGACATATAAAAATATAACTATTAAAATAGTACATAATTCTAATCTATGAAATTGTGGAGTTTAAGGGAGTGTATATATACCAATGTCTGGTTACAATTGAATTGGGAATTATTTTACTTGCAAATCAAAGTGTATTACAATGTAATTATATCGGCGACTCAAAAAATCAATATGTTCAAAAGTGTCACCAAAGGATATAAGCAAGAGATATAATCTTCTTGAAACCACTCCGTGAAAGACACATCAGATCTGATCAAAAAGAGGTAATTTCATAATTAGAATTGCATTAATTAAATAAAATTATGAAAATTCGAGTCTAGAATTAACAATGTATGCTTGATAGATAGACACGATAATGTATTTTCTGTCACAAAGGCCACACACATCCAGATCCAAGCATACAAATTTAATGGTAATTTACTGCATCCAACTCATCAGGATTTATTTCTCTAGAAACGCACATCAATTCCAAATTTCAATGGTATGATCACATCTTGTGTGTGATCAAAAATAAGACTGAAATGCTTAATTTTCTGTATATCGTGGTATGAACTATTTTTATCGTGCCATTGCCATTATATGACATGGGCTTCAGTGATCACCAATAATTTTTTTGACAGAATTCAAAGGCGAACGCACATTAATTCCAAATTTCAATGGTATGATCACATCTTGTGTGTGATCAAAAATAAGACTGAAATGCTTAGTTTTAAATATATGTTCTAAGAACTAATTTTATCGTGCCATTGCCATTGTATGACTTGGGCTTCAGTGATCACCCATAATGTTTTTGACAGAATACAAAGGCGGGCTTTTTCGTCTTATTTGTGATTATCTAAACACCGGCCGCATTTACATCAAATATGTACACAAAAATTCTGCAAATTTGTTTCTCTAACCATTTGAATATCCATTCGTCACCTTACAAACTTAACGACACTTTAATAAATATAACGAACAAAAAACAAGAAACAGAATTCAAATTTTAAAAGATCATTGATTATTAATTGAAATAGTATAATTTAATTGATTTAATGACATAGAAAGAAGAAGGAAAAGGAATATAAAAATATTTTTTACATATATAAATCATAAACATTATTATTATGTATATTATACTTAAATTATTCAAAGTATTTAATATTCATATAAAAAGCCTGTCACGGTTACGACGCCACAAATAAACCGATAAATAGTAACATGTGTTGGGAAATTTAACACTTACTCGTTTATACAACAAAATTTATTTAACTTTGAAAATATTAAGCAAAAGAGACAACGTTTACTTATAAAATTTTTATTTTTATTGTAAACAAATGCATTTAATTTTTTCTTCAACATTGGAATAAAAATGCGGTTTCTGATATTTATATGTGTCGTATATATACACATAATGCAACAAATAACCAAAATGCATATGAATATATACAAGGTTGCGTAATCTGCTTACTGACATTTGTAACTGTAGTCACTGACCTGTATGTTTATACAGTCCGTATATTTGCAAGTAGTCACTCAAAATCAAGCACAGTAAAATAATTAACGGTATATAACAGGAGGACAGGTGACGAATAGAGTGGCTGAGTAATGTTAAATTCAAACTATACAATTAAAAGCAGACTCAAGACTATATCGTATTTTTGAATTACATATTTCATTTTTGGTGAAGTATGGTCATCCGATGAAATGCAACGCTCATAATTAACGTGCCGAAGTTAACTGAAGTATATGCGTAAGAACTGTCGTGGTATCCCCTTGTACTGCTCATAGTAAACAAGATTGTTGAAGTTATATTGCAATGATAGGATCCCTTCAGTTTTATAGAAGTACAAATTTGCAAAGAACAACTGTTTTGAGACCTGACAGATCGAGCACGGATCACGTATACACTCGATCGATCGAATTTGAACAAACATTCGGTGTTATAATGTGAATATTCTTTGTATGTTTGAAATACTGTGTCCAAATGATGAACTTCATCAGCTGTCTTTATCGTGACTAACAGGGTCAACATTTGTGATATTCTTAACGTACATGCAATCAAAAATCAGGGATATCACAATATATTCACAATAAATATGTAATTTGAATAATATTTATAATTAATTGTATCAACAAATAATGATCATTATTTTTTAACTATCGTATAATAGTCTAACTCATTATATGTATTTATTAACATAATAAAGAGTGATCTTTATCGTTAATATAATTCCAGAAATCATTTATAATTCTGGTTAATAAAACTTACAATTTGACGTCAGTTCTGGTTAATTCTCTCAATTTTTTTTGTTTTTACATTATTGTTGACATTGAAACTGCGTTTGACTTCATCACATTTAATTTTTACGATTAATTTTATTTAGAAAAAAATTTGTATTTCACATAAAAACAAGTTTCTGTGCCTTCTTCTGTACGACTTTTAATAAGAAAACCGAAACATTTTAATGAAGAAAATTTATATAAGTTTATTAAACAAACTCGTCAGATAACAAACAAAAAAAAAAAAACATTTTAAAATTGGAGCAAAATGTATTGAATTATTTGTAGTTATTTCGTAGTAAGAAATAAATTAGTTGTCACCTCAACCTACAAATCAAAATTCAATTAAAAAATCCTTTATTACATGAAAAATGTTCACAACAAAGAATACATTTGTGAACAATAATAATTTTAAGCTTACAGCACGCATCGAAGAGACTAATTGGAACTAAAACTGGGAAAAAAGAATTACTAAAACCAGTGTTTAGTGACTCAGGCAGTAAAATGGGGAATAAAAGAGGAGAAAGTACAAAGGATAACTAGTGATCTGGGTACACTTGAACCCGTTGCAAATAGTTACAACATTATTAACAAATGTGATGCTAATAAAATCAATTCTTAAGATGGTATCACATTTTAAGCGATCGAAATCATTATATAGTAATTCAGTCTCGTTCATCTGAAATAAGTTTATTGGGTGTTTTATTCTATGATTAACCGATTCATGAAATCTGGTTGGCCAGCTGCGTTTTTGAAGTATGAGATTTTCTGAGACCCTAATTTTGTCTTAGAATTTTAAAGCCAAGAATTTTAATTTTTTCCATTTATAATCTGGTTGGCCAGCTGCGTTTTTGAAGTATGAGATTTTCTGAGACCCTAATTTTGTCTTAGAATTTTAAAGCCAA
>JANSTX010045896.1:0-12221 GCA_027564355.1 Penthetria funebris | reverse complement strand
TTTCTAGTTTTAAAGTCAGCACCTATATATTGAAATTTTTCAACCTCACATATAATACATCAATTATAAATTATTTGAAAATAATTTTTAAATTTTAATTTAAATATTTACCACTTGATCCTGATAGATTTTCACTATGATCGATTATCCATTTATATTGTGGACGTTTACCATCTCTTGTTGGAGGCAGATCAGTCTATGGACATGTGTAAAAGCGTTAACAAATTTTAAGTAATTCAAACAATATAATTTAATCAATAACCTTATAATGCATCCATCCAAACCATTCTGCGGGTATTTGTGAAGCATCATAGTCCATATTGAAATGTGGTGCATATTCAACCCAACGGTTTCTTCCATAAAAATAGTATGGATTTTCAAAGTATTTATTACCATATTTATCTACACCAATTAATTTTCCATCTTTTATATCATCAAATCTATAAAAATTACATACAATATTAATTTAATCTGTTATTAATACAAGATTGAATTAAAGATTTTAATATCTGTTCAATTAATTTGTAAATTAATTTTGCTTATCATTATCAAATTAACCTTTAAGAATCAAGAGCGCATAGGATGACATAAGATATTCCTTTGCCATTTCTAATATAATTGTAAATTACTAATTGACAAATATAGGATTAATTATAATTATCCAGTTATACAGTTTCATTCAACTAGACATTAACATCATCTCAAAACCCCGATCATACGTCATTACTGACATATATTGTGAAAACCGTGTGCGTGGAGGTAAAAATGGTTTGAGTAACATTGATGGTAGTGTTTAGGATTGATTAAATAACATGAGTCTAGTATTACTTACATTAATAATTTTCAATTTTTCACTAACAATTTAGTAGGTAATGAATTTGAATTAAAACAACGCTAATAATTGTATCGTAATTTGACACTAGATATAGTTATATGAGTTCATATGTGATGTTACATGCAAATTAGAAACGGCTAACTGACATCGTAATGCCACCCTATGTGATCTTGTGGCGTAAACGTTAAGTTAATGATGATGAATATTCGAATTGATACGACACGTATCCTGTCACCCATTATATGACATTATACTTTAAACTAGTTATCTTAATAGTGAAATTATGATTCAAGGATGTACTTAATAAGGAATTCAGAAAAGTGATAATGTGACATATTTATTAAATCAATCAATCTTCTTCTACTAGTAATGTCATAGCCAATATACCAAAAATATTGGATACCAATCCGCTAAAATAGTCTGCTATTAAATATAAAATCATAAGGGTCTCAAGGGTTAATTTTTATTGTGTACATTTTATTATTGTTAATTATTATCAACATTGATAATTATAATTTAGGTAAACAAAATTAGAAATTTGTTTTGTACGAAGTGTTTTTTTAGGTTACATTATATAATATGTATTTATATTTTTATTTACCTATACATTTTCATATAACTTTGCAATATTCCTCCATTCTTTCGAATGATATTAAACAGTTTAAATACTTTGTCTATACCTAAAAATTTAGACATTTTTACTAAATTTTTAAACAAATATTTTATTCTGTGAAATCAATCCTTCGTAATAGTTTTGACAGACAAATTGTCTATCATTAAAATTGGAATTTGTTCGATAACTTACCTTTGTAATTTTCATTTATTAAATTTGTACCGATTTTCGGAATAAATTTTTGTTTTTAATTTTAAATTTTTATTGAAGCACTAAATCAAACTATTGCCATGAAATTTATAAATCTTAATTTATTTTTGCGATTCTATTTCTATGCATAATTGCAAGATTGATAAAATGAATTAACTGCAATTGACAACTCAAAAAAAAAAAAACAAACTTCTTGTTGTAAACAATATTACATTACTTTGTGATCCTGAACAGGAATCAAATCACAGAACTTAAAAAATAGATTCTCATTTCATTTATTTGTTAAATTTAATAATTAATATACTTATTGTCTTATTGATAAGACACTCTCTCCGTTTAACTTACAAATCATTTAACATAAATACAAAACAGTAGTATAATAAATAATAACAAATTTATTATTAAAAAAAAAAATGATATTAATTATACATTTATAATTGGTGCTTGTGGTGGTAACATTCCTAATCTAACAGCTGATAACATTGTTCCTGGTTTAACTGTTTCAAATTGCATAAGAGATCCAAATAAAACATGTTGTATAACCGGAAATTTTCCTAATAACTAAATAACAAATATGATACGTTAATATATTACTATAGTATATGGAAATAAATTTCCTATACCTCCTTTTGAAACATTTTGACTAGACCAGCATTAATTTTAATCCAAGAAGGTACAGCAGTTATACTCCATAACTGATTTGAATGTTCTGCAAAATTTCCAGTTTTTACCTTTAAAAAATTATTTATATGTTCTTAAAATTACAATCTCGTTAAATTATTCAATATTTGTTATGTTTACTTGTCGAATATAATCAATACATCCAATAAACATATATTTATTTTTATATTCATTGATGATCTCATCGTCAATAAATTGTTTTGGTTCGATTGGACTATTTACTAGAATAAACAAAAACATAAAAATTATTATTATAAGAAAAACAAATCATACATATGTAATTTTACCTGCCAATTGTGCACTTCCCCATATAAATGGTACAAATTGATAATCATCTAAACTCCAAACACCATGACTGCCTGCCGGTTCCATACGATAAACCAATTGTAATCGTCTGACAAAGTTTAAATAAACATTAAATATCTACAAATAAAAAAAAATATATATTCAAAATAATAAATTTGTTTAATATTTTTTAAAATGTTTTTTTTTTTTTTTACTTTAATTCCTACAGCAATTTTATCATTTTCAGTAAATGCACCAATTTTAAATAAACAACATAAAAACATTATGAAACTTAATTCATGACCGGTTCCATAATCAATTCTTGTTGCATTGCCAAAGCTTTCTGTAAAATAAACTTCAATTTCGACAATTGCATCATGAAATTTTTCTGGCAAAACATTCTTTAATAATTCCAATCGACATTCCTTTAATTTATTAAACCAATCTCTATATGCTTTATTACCGAATCGTTGTGGTTGATCTATTGGTGGTATTTCATCAATAAATTGATTTAATTTTATGAACGCTTCTAAAATTTGCTTGACAATCGGTGACAATTCCAATTCGCTATCAACAGATTTGCCTTGTATTGCATGACTAATACTATTTATAAAACCAATTAAATCATAATAAGCTTTAGATTTTTCCCAAATGATCATATCTTTCATTGATTTTACAGATTTTGTTGGAATAACGTATTTATGTGTTTGATCGATGGCAGTGGTGGTGACGGAGTCTTATGAATCAACAAAAATTTATAGGTTAGTTAATTATTTAAAAAAACAATATTTTATAACTTTAAATTTTAAATTGTTTTACGTACCATTGCTTAATGACGATGTATCTGATGGTTTATTAATTTTAGGTAGAGATATAGACATTGTTTAATTAAATTGCTATTTGATACAAAATTTTCAAAATATTCTATTTTATAATATTGTCAAATTGTGAAAATTGGGTGCGTTCGTTGATTATCAAATACTGCGTTTATACCTTTTGTGTAAAATTTAAAAAAAAGGTGAATATAAAATAAGGACAAAAGGACATAATTTCCAAAAACTATTTGATTTTTGGAAAGATTAGTTATTGAAAAACACAATTTCTTGTATATTAATTACGAATAAAATAACGAAACATAAATAATTTTTATTTGATAATTATGTCATGAAAGTGTTACTCAATATTTAAATAAATATTAGTTACAGAATACATGCATATATTTTAAATTAACATCATGAATTTCGTTGCTAGTTCTATATATTCTGGTAATTTATCATAATATTTATGTAAAGTAAAATTTTTAATTCTTTATTCATTCAATAATTGTGGTGAATTTCATATGCATGTTAAATTTTGAACAGACCACCACTAAACCAAATGTCATTACAATGCATAAACGATGATAAATTGATGGAATGGCAAAACAAAATGTTTAAAATAATAAACAAAATAAAGTTTTCAATAAAATGAATATAATAAAATATAAAAAAAAATTAATTAAGAATATTATTCATATTTAAAATCGGTTATTTATTCAGTTCATGTGTTATTTTAGAATTGGTTGTAAAGAAGAACATAATTTTAAGTAAAACATAATGTAGACGATTTTTTTTTCCATTTTTATTTTTTTTTTTTTTTTTTTGTCCTTGTTTAAACATATTTATTTATTTATTTATGACTTTTAATTTAATTAATTTTATATTTTAATATTAATATTTTTACCAAAATTGTTAGCATGGAATATCATCATGATACAGGTAAATTATTATAATCTAATTAGATTTAATTGTTTATGTTTCTAATCACACATCATATTCATACAATTCGGAACACCAACATCAATCTTTATAATATACCGGTCGGAAAAAATGTCTCTTTTAATTAATAATAATTTCTTTCTTTCTTTTTTTTTTGCAGAAAATAGTACATATTTTGAATATTCAACTATTAATACGTATGGCACAAATATTTTAAATAATGCTGCAACTTTAGTTGCTTCTGCCACAGACTATACACCTCTTCCAAATTTTCAATCAACATTATTAGATAAACAACACAAAAATATAGCAGCAATACAATCTGTTTTAAATACAGATTCTATAAGTACCATCCCCGAATATACAAATAATTTAACATCATTTGAAAATATTATATTTGTACCAACACTAAATAATGGATCAATTAATGAAAATGGTATAGTAAAATTGAATTTATGTATATTAATAAAATAATATTATTAAAACATTAATTATGTGTAAACATTTTTTAGATCCTAGAATATTTGGTGGTACATTTATACGAGATGATGAACAAATTAATTTAATAGCAAATCCTACAAATTTTGATGATGAAATATCAATAACTAATAAGATTATACGACAACAACAGCAACAACAACAACAACAACAACAACAGAATGACATTGGGGGTGTTGAAAACTATCAAGGAATTACTGATGAAATTAATTCAGCAGAAATCAGCGCAATTTTAGTTCAAGGATTAGATGGACATTTATATCGACAAATTCAAAATGTTAATATTAACGGTGGTGTTGGTAATGTAAATGATGTTAACGGTGTTGATTTAATTTCATCATTACATGACACAAATGTGTTTAATGAAGAAATTGACGAATATAATGATGGACAGTATGAATTGGAAGAAAATGTTTTAAATCAACAACGAAATGGTAGATACAATAAATAGTAAAATTATAATTTAAAACATATTTATATATATATATTGTTTCAGCAGAGTCAACACACTATTCAAATAATGATTCATCATCATCTTATTATAAACCAATAAGTATAATAGATCCAACGTGTGATCAATTATTATTACTTCCACATGAAATAGTAAATAATATTGATGAATGTCAAACAAATGACATGAATAATGATATATTGCCAAGTAGTATTTTGCTGACATTAAATGAAAAGGATCAACAAGCTTTACTTCTAGATAGTTGTTCAATGATGCCATTATGTATGCTCAATTTTTAATTGTTTTAGATATTCATATTGAAAAATTAAAATTTTTTAATATCTTAATTTTTTCTGTTGCCAGTAACTACTGTAAATGCTGAAGAATTTCAATGTTATTTACCATTATCACAAAATGAAGGTATAAGTGATAATATTTGTAATAATACAAATATTGTTAATACTACGTTTAATGAATTATTAGACAATAATTATCAAACTAATATAAAATTAATTGAATTATATAATAATGCCGATAATAATATAAGTGTTAATAATAATGATGTCATTATTATTAATAATAAAAATGATGAAACTGTTAATAATACCAACGATAATATTACACAAACTGATAATATTATAATTTCTCAAGAAATTATGCCAATTGGTAAGCCATCAATGACACATATTCAAGATTTTGAAAACATTCATTCAAGTAACACTGACGAATATGTTGATATAAATGAAATGGAATTTATTAACGATGCAAATGGAACAAATGTGAATAGTGCAGGTGAAGTGGTTGAAGAAAATATTTTAATGAGAAAATCGAAAAAGAAATTGAAAAAAGATGATGAATGTAAGTAATTATAATATTTTAATAATATTGATTTTTTTTTTTTTTTTTTAATTTAAATCAACGTTCCTAATTTTATACATTTAGTTATGATTTCCAAAAAATTTGTACCATGTCGAGCATTTGCAAGTTTACCAACTGCTTATTTATATATGGCAATTCCTATAGATGATGGAATTGGTAAGTAATTTCATAGATTGAGAGTTTTATTAAAATTAAAAAAAAAAAAAACAAATTATATAATTAATGTTAGTTTTCTTATTGTGCATTCAATTTTTATTTATAAAATTCATATTAATAAAACGTGCAATATTTCTTCAAATTGCGATTGTGTTTAATAGTAGAAATCTAACTAAATCTTAATATGCTTTTCTTTTTTTTCATTTTTTTTTTTTGCACAATAATTTTTTTACTACTCAAATTTTTTGTTCTATAATTGAATCAATACGTTCTCCCGAATTATACATACTGTATTCATTTTTACCTGTTATTAATCCTGTTGGTGGTATATTGATCGGTTGAATAGCATAGATATTTGACTGAAACTATATAGAAATTAAAAACACCAAATTTATGGGGGATTAGGTAAATAAAAGAAATTTCTTACATTCAATTCAACAATTGGTACTTGATAATTTGCCTGTTGTTCACTTACCATACCTGTATTTGGTACAAATTTAGATTTCTTTGGTAAAATTCTGTCTTTAATGAATGATTTGAATACCATCTGATCACAAATTGGTTCTTTAATTAATTTTTCTTTAACAGGATAACAATGTAAGCCATAACCTTTTGATTTTGGTATTTCTAACCAATCCCAAATAGTTATATTATCTTTACGTGCAATACCATTTTGTTGTTCACTTGTATAAGGTATATAATTTATCATATTTGTTGTTGCATATGGATCAACATGTCTATAACATTAGAATTTTAATAATTTAAATATTTATATAATTACTATATCTTTATTTATATAATTACTTATAATATGATGAACTATTTGTAAAAATATAGTTTGTCGATTTTTCGGGTTGACGGCAATAATCATAATTTAAATTGTTTTTAAATTCATTGATTGGACATTTTCTTGTATATTCCAAATTAAAAGTTGTTGAATTCTTTATTGATTTTGGTACTTTACGAAAACATTTTTCATGTGATGTCTGCACAAATTGTGGTCTACCATTAGATAATGGTAAATTTGCATTTTGTTTATATTCAACAGGATGTTTCGATTTATATTGATTTATATTTTCTGTTAAATATTCATATCTAAATTCATTATTTTTAAATTTATTACATTGTAAGTGTTTAATATTTGTGTTCGGTGGTGGTATTATTTCGTTGGTTAAATATTGATGATGAGCTATAGTTTTAAACAATATTGAATAAATAAATCAATAGTAGTAATGTTAATACTAATATTCATTATAATTAGATCACTTAGTATATAAGTTACCTCGAATGTAAGACGTTCTATTATCATTATTTATTGATAAAATTGGTTTATCATAATCTATAAAATTATAATTATTTATAGTTTTTGCTAATAATTCATACATTAAGAATATAAATTTATAAAATATCGTCTATACTGGCATATTGTTTGCTATGTACAATTTAAATTTTCGTATCTAAGCAATATAATATTGTGTTAGCAACAGTAAAAAAATTAATTTAACAACTGTCTACATGTGTAGCAATTCTTGTTAGTGTGTACGATGGATGTAAATCACTGGAAATATAAATTATAAATCTTTTAGTAGGCACGATACGATATTATGTTTAAGAGATATATTGTTATTATCGTCATCTAAAATCATTTTAACATAATCAAATTCTATTATAGATTTAATTTAAAAATTCGACTATAATTTAAATATTTTTTTTTTTTTTTCTAGCATTTTCAATTTTTTCCAAAAGAGAAATACCTTTACGTACAAAATTTGGTCCATTTGAGGGTGACTTACGTAAAGTTAATGCTACTGAAATGATTAACTATAAAGAAACTATAGATTCAAAGAAACCTATTTTAATAATAGGTGGAACATATATTTTGGATATATCAAATGAATGTAAGTGGTGTTTTTATAATATATAATTAATTCAATTATTTATATAAATGAATATTTTTTTAAAATTTTTATATTTTCCTTTTTCTTTACTTTCCATCATCACTCCCCTAAAACATACACAGCCACATCAAATTGGATGAGATTTGTTCGTTTAGCAACAAATATAACTGAACAAAATTTACTATTATACGAAATTGATGGTAAATTATATTTTAAATGTTGTAATTTAATTCAATCAAAAGAAGAATTAAAAGTTGGTTATTCAATTGAATATGCACAAAAAAATGAATTAATCTATTTTTTATCAAATGAACAACATAAAAGTGAAACCACCATTCGATATGATAAAGAAAATCCATGGCCATGTTTTCAATGTTCAATAAAATTTTCAACATCTACAGAATTACAAACACATTTATTGTGTACACATGAACATGATAATATAAATGATATTTATAATGAATTATCAATAAAAACAAATAAAATACCAAAAAATTTAGGTAATTTAATTAAAAAGAAATCAATAATACGCTCAAAAATAACAACAAAACAACGTTCACCAAAAATAATTGGTCCAATTGTTCGTTATACATGCAATTTTTGTAATAAAATATTTCCAAAATTTGTCAGTTATAAAAGACATATAGAATTTTTACATTCTACATCATCAACGTCTTTTATAAAAGAAGTAAATAATAATAATAATAATTGTGATGATAGTGGTGGTGCAGGTGTTGTTGATATCAATATGAATAATTTATTTGTTGAAAAAAAGGAACCAATTAATCGCAATAATTTGGAAAGCAGCATAATTTGTGGTGGTGATTCAACATCAGTATTAACTAATAGTAATAAAGAAAATACAATAACTAGTAAAGGTATAAAATGTAAATTATGTTCAAAGTATTTTGCAACTTTTGAACGTCTTGAGGTAATTATCATTATATCATATCTATTATGAGTCCATGATTCCTATTCTTTTAATTGTATTTGTTTTTTCTATTAGAAACATAGATTAGCTCATTGTTGTACAAGTGAATTAAAACCGGAACAATGTCAATATTGTTCAAAACGTTTTCTTACTCCATCTGCATTGGCCATACATGTGAAATTACATTTATACAAAAATCAGTATTTACAATGTCCATTATGTAGGGCAACATTTAGTCAATCATTTGAATTAAAACATCATGTTATTATACATTTGGAAAATGGATATTATAATTGTATTTATTGTAAAAATGTAATGTTGTATATTTTTTTAAAAGCGACAAAAAAAAAAAAAACTATACACAATTTCTTTTTTATTATTTTTATAGAAATTTACTGAATATAAATCTGTTAGGAAACACATTAAGGCTTACCATACATCAACGAGATATCCTTGTACTGTATGTGGAAAAGAATTTGTATCACAATTTAAATTAAAAGATCATTTAATAGTGTATGTTATTTATAAATTTATAAATATATTATTGTAATGTTTTAATGTTATATTAATTAGTTTTCTGTTCTTTTTTTTTTATATAGTCACTCAAATGTTTATGAATTTTTATGTAACGATTGTGGAAAACGATATTCACGAAAAGATAAATTACGTGATCATATTAAGACTATACATTCGGAGGAAAGAAAATTGAAAGATTTAAAAAAAAGTGATAACATAAAATTATCGATCGTACGTATTGATAAAAAACGAAAAATAAAAGTTGAAGAACAAAATTCTCTAGCACAACAACAAAAGAATAAAAATGATGATATAATGGCAAATGAAATGGTAACATCAAAGGTTGTTAAATTGATAACAACAACAACAACAACAACAACAACAAAAACAACAACAACAACAACAACAACAACATCAACAACAACAATAACAACAACTGCAGCAACAACAACAGGAACAGCAACAAAAACAACTGCAATAACACCAACGACGACGACAACAACAATATCACCAACAACAACAACATTAACATCACCAACTTTAATGATAACATCATCAACAACAACAGCAACAACAACGCCATCAACAACATCAAATAATAAACAAATTGATAATGATCTTGTCGTTATCGATAATAATATTGAGAATGGTAAAAAATTTTGTCCAAAAATTTCACCCAATGATTATCAAAAATTTACTTATAAATGTCACGATTGTCTACTTGGTTTTAAGAGACGTGGTATGTTAGTTAATCATTTAGTTAAACGTCATCCAAGTATTAGCATAGATACCGTTCACGAATTGAATTTACCCATTTTAAAAGAAGAACGCTATTATTATTGTCAATATTGTGATAAAGTTTATCGTAGTAGTTCAAAACGGAAATTACACATTTTAAAATATCATCCTGGTTTAGAGTTACCATTATCAACACGACATAAAAACGGTTTAAAAGAATCAGATCATGGCCTATTGAATCCATCATTTTCCGAAGCTATTGGCAGTATTACAACACATGCACAACAATGTTTATGGTGTCACAAACAATATGCAACACGTGCCAGATTATTACAACATCAACGTAAATTACATTCAAAACTTTTAGATGAATTACAAACTAAAAATTGTGCTCGTGTTGTTGATGATAATGATGGTGATGGTGATGGTGATGATGATGATGATGATGATGATGATGATGGTGATGATGATGATGATGCTGATGGTGGTGGTGGTGGTGGCAATAATGACGATAAAGATGATGGTGATAATAATAAACGGAATGAAAATAAAAATAATACAAATGATTTGTCTATTATGTCAAGTTTCAATCATTATATTACTTTGGGTGATTTTTTAAAAAGTTTTGAAGATCCAAAATTTAATGCTGCTGAAACAAAACTATTATCATCAACATCAGATGTGGCTAAAACTGCAGCAGCAACACTAACGCCAACAGCATCAACTTTACTTAAAAATAATGATTTTAATTTTTTTATTGATAAATCTAAAAGCTCATCAAAAACATCTATTCGATCATTATTATCATCTGTATCATGTTCATTGTCATCAATAACTTCATCATCATTATCATCATCATCATCATCATCATCTTCATCTTCATCATCGTCATCGTCATCATCATCATGTTCATCATCGTCATCGTCGTTATCATTTACCAATACAGGAAATGTAATTGTTACAAATTCAATTGAATTGGATAACGATGATCATTTGTCATTATTATCAAAAGTTGATGTAAACTTTAAAGTTATAAATGCTGAGTTTTTAGAATCAATTTCAGTAAGTGGTTCTGAATTATTACCAAATCGTTTACCGCAATTATTTGAAGAAATTGATATGTTAAATAAATGATTAGCGACGATTCATATCCATAATACGTTTGTATATTAGACAATTTGTAAGCATTTTTATAATATTAATTTTTAAAGTGTAGTAGTATATTGTACAACAAGTGATTTAGATATTTAGTATATAGTTAGTAATTAAGTGTATTTATTTTTTTTAGTATTTTTTTTGTACTCAATTATACATAATAATAATATACATTATAGATTTTACAATTAATTAATTACTTTTTTATCTCTTAATTTGTTAAAAGAAAACATAAATTTTGTATTATGGATATTATATTCAAGTATTAAATAAAAATTAGATGATGTCTTACATTATTATATTATATCTAATACAAAATTATCATCATCATCTCAATCTTAACTTTGCATAGAAGAAAAGATCGCCAACACAAGCGATTACCATTGTTTTTTCTATGTTTTTAGTAGCTTTACTTTAACTCCATTGCACATCATCTAGTACCAGTCCCTTAAATGAAATACTCTGCAATTACCGAGATATTCAATTATATAAATTCGAATTTTAAAATGGTACAATTGTATCAGGAATTCATAATCTTCACATTTTTTTTTTAAATTTAAAATGGAAATATCTCGTAAACGGTTAGAGATAGGGACATTGTGTAAACGGTAATATACG
>JANSTX010045885.1:0-12222 GCA_027564355.1 Penthetria funebris | reverse complement strand
AATATATATATCTATATATATATATATATACATCCATTACAGGGTATGTGTGTTTATAGACAGAAATAAAATGCTCCGCATATTTAATATTAATTGACTTAAAGCAAAATTTCTTAACTATTTCAAAGGAATTCAGTATGAAATAAATGCTAAATTTAAATTGATTAGGTGTACTTTTATTTAGGACGTAATTAATAAAACAAAATGTAAGTGGGTTTTACTTTTACCTTTACAGTAAATCTTCCCTTATATTTTAATTATCATTTTCCTAAACTTATTTTGTTTCAAATTTGTTTTTACAAAAATTATTCAAATATAAATAATTTTTATTTATTATATGTTTTAAACATTGAGATCTATGCAATATCATCATATATTAAATTGAGAAGGACATGCATATTTTGATCAACAAATATACTAAATATTTCAGGAATTATAATAATATATTACCTTAAATAAACTATTTGGAGTCGCTAATACCATTCATCTTCATTATATTGAACAGTTACATAAGGTGGTAATATACGTATTTAATTTGTCAGTATACATATGTAACATCAAAAGTCCATTCTGTGACATTACATATATGTAAAGATGGGCTTACTATATCAAGATTATATCAAATTTTTCTGAAGAATTTATTTTAATAGAAAACATAAAAATTGAAGTCAAAATTTTTGTTTATTATGCAAAGTAAATATTTCCATATATCATAAATGAAATCAATGAATTTACAAAGTAAACATTACATAAGGCGAGGCGGGTAAAAGTAAAAGAATTTCAAAAAAAAAAAAAAACGTACAATAAGAATATATTTACCATTATACTTTTTTCCCTGGTAAAATATTTTGCAGAAAGTGACAGCCTGTCTACTGTTAAAAATAAATATACGCATTTCCAGAATAAAGGATAAATACTTTAATAATGAATGGTGCTACTATATATTAAGTGTTTAACTATCACCAATTTGGAAGTATTTGAAAGAAAATATTCATATATTAAAATTATGGAATTTATCGCATTATAAATGAAATTTTTTTTTAAATACATGATACATGATCTTTTTCTACCCACTGCCTAACCTAGTTTAGATTCCCTCACAAATGTCAATGTGCTGAGAGAAATTTATAAATTAACTTTTTCCGACACATTATCATCATAATCTTTATGTCTCAAGGGTATACGATGTTATTTTGCCATTTCAAATAGGCATATAACTTCAAATGTCCAATATACTATGTATAATTGATCGACTATAATGATCTTCGATCACACGCAATAAAACTAACATAAATTGTGATCATTGTACAACGGGTAGGTAAATATAGGTTGAACAACATCAAGATGTTAGTTGGCATTTAAATCTAATAATTATTTATAATGATGTATGTCGACCACTTCATTTCTGACCCTTCAAAGTCTAAATTTAATAAGAATATCGAATTACTATCAATTAAGCAATATATCATTTATTTTTCATAGGTTTTCAGTTTTCCAGACAAACTGTATAACCTTATATTTGCAAACTCTGTTAGACTCGTGTATTTTGTTGGAATAAAATGGTATAGTAAAAAAATAATATCTGTAAATAGAAAACACTGTGTACATACAAGAATTTCCCAAAATTATTTGAAAAATGAAGTCGGATAGCTGTAACTTATGCTATTGATTTTTCTTATATATCAAAAATTGGGTTTTTATAACAAATTCATGACAAACTCATCTGTGACTCCGGTATTCCTCAAAAGTTATGAATTTCACAAGCAAGAATAAGAAATATTGTCGATAATTTTTATAACCAACCACTACGCGTTTTTTTGTTGTTCCAAACTTTGTGATTAAACAGCTTACTCTATATGAAACTGTATTTCGATGGCCTCTCGGTAATAGAAAGCTATTTTCCATATTTATTCTGATAAATTTTAGTAAAATCAAGTGCAAAAATTTTAGATTTTTTTAAATGTATATACTATAGTCGGGTATGGTAATTAATTTTAGAATGTTGGAAATGTCTGATACTGTGTACCTATAGCTTATGAATGAATATAAATGGAAATTGTTTTTCGAAAAATATACTGTAAATATTGCGTAAAATGTTAAGAGAACATTTGATATGTGCGTGATACAGGTGTACTCTAATTTAATTCATCTATCCACACTTGAGGTCAATACAAATTATATATGAAATATGTTTGCAAAAAATTTCATTTCGATATGTTGAAGCGTACTCAAGTTATCGCACACGGAACATAATTTAAAATACTAAACAAAAATTATAAATATAACGACGCCAAAATGTCTCTGCAGTAAACGCCTCAATTAGACATTATGTCGCTATTAACAATACAAAAGGTTATTGAACAACAGTTAAGCACTAGCAAGGTCAAGTAGGGTCAAATCAATTGAAGTAAAAAAAAAGAGATGAAAGTGAAATTTATTTTTAGTATATAGCCGATAGTGTTACTCTTTAGAAATCGTACTCTATTTTACGATAAGATATAGTAGCAGCATCCGCATGAAATATTATATTATAACTTGTTTTACCAATTGAATGTTTAGTCCGTCAGCTGCTGCTGTTTAATGCGTGTCTGATTGTATGATAAATTTAATTTAATTATCCTTAATAATACGTAAAATATTATAAAGATAATTATAATTTGTGATAATTAATTATTTAAAATCATATCGTTTCGTACACTCGATGATTATTGTACACATTTTAAACTTATTTTCACATTTAGAGGGAAAGCAATTATCGCAACAATTGCCAAAAGATTAACAGTGCAATATTATTCCACTTAGACAGATTAATTTGCAACACAGTAAAGTAAATCTTATATGCAAATAACTGTAGGGTTTTAAGTTTATACTTCAAATTCTAAATCAAGATGACTATTTTTCATGATGCGTAGTCATAATCGTATAGAAAATGTGTACGTCACAGCGCACATAGAACGTAACGAAAGACGGTTTTCTATTAACTTCTATAATCAATTTAAGTTAACAATTGATTAAATTCCAAATTATTAATGTATGAACTTCAAAACCAAAGGAATACTTTTAAGTTGGAGTTCGTTGCTATATTTCAAATGAAAACATGAGTGCATTATGTAGAAGCGATTATGAAGATTGAAACACCGTCTTATTATCAAATTATAATTTAAGATCACTCAATAACCTATTTTCCATAAATATAAATCATAATAATAAAGTACGTGAAAAAATGTACAAAATTATCACTGTTAAATTTAAATCGTGATTTATAACACTACGAGTGTACAAAAAATCAATTTTGCTATTTTAAAGATTTTTCTTTAATATTGCCAATTACGTGCTCAGTAATTTGTCTATAATTTTAAAAATTTTAAAGAAAATAACTATTAAAATACTCGTATATCTTTAAATTTAGTTGTCAATATTTCATCTAGAAAATGAATACTAATTAAAATTTTATATTGTTTTATAATAAAAAATTAAAGGATTATGTATAGTATATGCTTTATGTTCTCATCACTCCCGTATTGGTTCAGTAAATTATTCGAATTTCTGTTAGTTGCCAAATTGAATTTTAATTCACACATTAATAATGCAATATTGTCTTGTGATTATGAGAGGTTTTAAAATGTTTTCAGAACTTTTATAGAACTAATTACTATAAAATCACTGAATATAGCATTCTCGGTTGTATTTATTAACTTATCATGTAATATTCAAAAAGACAAAAACCTTGTTATTTAAAACGAATTGAAGGTTCGTAATCAGTAGTTATACAGATAATATACTAAATTGATGTAAATAATGTGACATATTATCTATTTGCATTAATTTGGCATTGAACTTGAATATGAAATAAACTTAAAGATTCAACTGAATGATTCTCGGATAAGTAAATTAATGTTAATTAATAGTAAAATATCAAGTAAATCAATTGTCAGTTCGAAATATCAATATGAAGAAATATATACATAATCAACATAAAATTTGAATTATTTTTCTTTCTAAACTATATATCATCATAATCATCTTAACCTTTACACCATATGTGGGATTTTACAAACTTAATTTTACGTTTCTAATATACTATCGCATATAAAATCAAATAGCTATAATTTAAATTTGCAACAATTGTCAAAAATAAAGGATCGATTATAATTATCAAGTTATATATTCGAATATTTAGTGCCAAATCTCCAACTACCTATAGGTTGATGTTATGAGAGGTATTTGCAACCAGTCAACCAACACGACAGTATCACCATCATGATCATGTTAGCAGTAACACCACGTCGGGGTCAAGATGAGTTGAGTAGCCTCGATGATACTCGGCAACGTCATATACATCACCATACATACATCTTATAATATCAACTATTTCAATTGTTTTAACATCAAGATAATTGAAAGACATTTCAGTAAATTACACAATTTGTACCTTAGACATGTCAACTGGAAAAAATATATGATTTAGGAATATAATCTACTAAACAATATAGTAGAAATTTTATACCACCATCAAAATTGAAAATTTTGAATCGAAAATATAGAACCGATTGTATCTAATTGTCTGATTTTACATTTTATTAATGCAGTAGCTGAGAATTTAAGCTAATACCATTTATGTACTCTTCATCATACGTCATAGGTTTACTTACATATATATCTGTGATCGAGTTTCCGGTGTCTTGTGTAAATGTAAAGATAAGTTAAGGAATGTATAAATCATGTATGGTTATTCTCACCAGTGAACAAAGAAGTAAAAAAGAAATAAAACTAATTATAAATGAGTGAGAAAAAGAGTGTTAAATGATAGTCATACTGGCACCATATGTCACTTCATACTAAATAACGATCAATATTATGATGATGATGATGAATTAATCAGAAATAAATTTTTGACTATATCCTGGAAATGGATATGAAAATATTATTTATACTTATATTTATATTATGTTAGCTGTGCATAAAAAGCTTCACATAATAAAAAGGACAATAAATTTATATTTGAATCGTTTGCAAATAATATAACAACATAAATGTGAATTGATATGTATTTGAACATATTGAATTTGAGTAGTTAAATAAGATTAAATGCACGTTAAGATTTTAAAATAAATGTCCAACAAGTTAACGATTTGAAGAATAGGTATTTTAAAAAAATGGATATGACTATTTTAGTATAAGTTGTATGTAATAAGACATTTTAGTTCTATTGAAAGTGGATCCCATTGTAATAATTCACATTATATATACTTTTGCCATTATGTAAGTGAAGTTGATTAGTGATAAAACATATAATCAAGCGAAATCTAAGTAAATTAAACTTCTTATAATGGATAATGTGATTAAAATAGCCGTAACGAGACAAAATTTATTTAAAAATAACCGAAACATTACCCAATAATCTTCACCAATTTTTAACTGAATGTTGTTGTGAATATTTTTGTTGGCATATTATGTTTATATAATTAAATATTTATTTTAGTGATAAAAAACATCAAAATTAGTTAACATGTCAATTATGGCATACGATAGTGGTAAATAATATAGGCCAAAATGACTTGTTTGTTGGATTGATGTATAAAATATATGTGACCAACAAACTATAAGTAACTTTGCGTTTGCACACCATTATACTGAATTAATTAAATATCTAGTCTACTATAACTACATGTTTCACAGCATATTTGAATCTAATATGGTTGTAACATACAATTGTATATTGACATCGTATTTCTGTTCTATATACCGCCTTTGTGGCATAATTAATGAGATTATGATCATTTATTTACTTTGGCATAAGAATATGACTAACCTTTTTTTGTTTGAAAGTGACAGTTTGTACATTTTATGAACGAGAGTCTTGTCGATACACTGGTATTATCGATTATACAATAGAGAATGTGAGCCGGTATTTTACATATTTAGAGCTCGAGGTTGACTATAGGCGTCCTGAGTAGATTTTACATAAATAAACTGCATTGAAAAACAATCAGACATAAAAAGTGGAAGCAAAATCAAGTGAGAAAATTCAAAAATTAGGTTGATAAAATTCAATTTTTATATACAATTTCAATTTACAAGAAACTCAGGACAGTCTGTTTTTATTAAACTGAATAAAAATTAATTTATTTCATTTCCAGAAACTAATTCTTATTTAATTTACCATAAAAGCACAACAAATTGAATTATTAAAAAGCAAATACCAGAATTTGATCAAATTATTGATGAATTTTTCACAAATATACTTGTGTCTACAATGCATTTTCCATAGTTGGCGAGCAACTAATCACAAAATTGAAAATTTGACGGAATTTAGTTCATAAAATATTCTTTAAACCTGCTATTGTTCGAGGTCAGATACAGCGTTTACGTGCTAAAAAAATTGTTTGCTAATCGAATAATTAAGCGTTAAAATGATACCGCGGTAGTTTCGCAATAACATCATGTTAGGTTTGTAAGGTAAGGACACACAAATTGAAAGACACCTACATCAGAGCAGTGCAGCATAATTGACTAAACGATTGTGTGCGCTTCGTCAGGAATGATAACGAATTCCACAGACTCATTATTGTGCAGCGTGTCGATGCAAAGACTTTATGAATTTAGTGAGCTTTAAGATATTTTCCATATATTCTTAATTTTGCGTAGAAATTTAATATTAAATATAAATACAATTAACAAAACTACAGCGTTTTTAAATTGACAACACTGCGAGTGACGAATCCAATCTTTAATTATATTAATGAAAAAAATTAAAAATATTAAATACCTTCTTAAGCAAATAGATTTAAATCCCGTGTAAATCACAATTGAAGTTAATAAATTAAATTAAAAAATCAATGAGTTTTTGTTGCAAATTCTTCGTAAATTCAATTTATGTTTATTTTTAATCATAACACTTAATCAATTTACGATTTATTTTAATTTTCATGATCATAAAAATTGTTATTCACTGTAAAAACTATAAATTTTCCTTCAATATAATTAAATTTCATTATTTATTTTTTTGAGAAGTCTCTTATAAATTTATGTTATAATTGTTGTAAGTAGCAAAGTAATTAAATTAAAACTTATAAGATTATATGGACTCGTAGCTAACATTTTTCTTTTTTTTCTATTAGTTTTTAAATTATAACTTTTCACCATCTAATTTTTCACCATACATTTACACAATAATTATAATTTAGTATTAATCATATATAATATTATTAATTAATTTTATCGCAAATCAATTAAATTCAATTTGATACACTAAAAACATGTAATTTAAATGAATTTCCAATGTTTTCAAACAACACTATTTTTGTGATCAAGTGAAAACTTGAAGATCGTTTCCAAACAAGCCTTATTTGAATTTATTATTATTACAATAAACAAATTTGAAAAAAATATCATAAAATCCACTGGAAAAATGTTTAAAATTTAAAAAATTGTAATTAACAAACTTTCTATTAATTAATTATTATTACTATATTATTGTAAACAAATAAAGCTATTGATATATAAATTCCAATGATCGTATATATAATTTGCAATCAACTTAACACCTCAAATGCCATCGTCATACTACTTGAATTTTACATTGTGCAACAAAAAAAAAAATTGTTATAAAATTTTCAATTTTTCAATGAAAATAATAAGAAAAACCTTATACATAATTATAAATAAAAATTGCGCATGTTCACCAAATGAAAATTTATGAATTGAAGGAGATTCTGCTTTTCTTTGCGGTATTTAAATAAATTCCCCTTGACATTCAAAAAGTAGAATTCCTTACAAATTTGCACAACCAACCAACCAACCACCTGTTGGTAAACATTAATTTTACAGAATAAATGGTAAATACATTAATAGAGTTGCAGGTATATTTACCATTTACTTACATTGTTTATCAATTCGAGGATTACTTTTGTTATTTGTTTCGATGACTAACTATAAAGTCATAAAGGATCAACAATAACTACAAATAAACTTTGGTAAATTCAAACATAGTTCATGTAAAAGAAGAAATTTAAAGTAATTTTACTAATTAATTATTTGAATTTTTGGTATAATTTAATAAAAATTCAATATGTATCCCTACAAGAAGCATATATTAATACATCCCTAAGTAAATCGCCAATTTTTCAAAATATTTTAAATAAAATCAAGTATCTTTGATATTTGAGTCACACGGGCAGTAGTGTTATGAAGGATATACGAAACGCTGATTAATTAATGGTTATTAACTCTTCTAATAAAAAATTGACATTGCTAACAATACGGTACACCAGACCAGAATATTATTAAAATTTTATTTAAAGTTTATTCAGTGAGTAAACGAATGCTAGACACTCTCAAGAATAAGAATAACGAAATATAGTAATAGATTTCCAGAACGATGAATAATTCGTAAATTATTAATTCTATGAACACTACAGGAAGACTCAAGAAATTAAGAGATGAAGATGGATAGCAGTGTTGCACCACCTCATTCACATTATAATAATTGAATTGAATTTATCTTACAACAATAGGACAAAAAAAAAACATGCGTCTCACTTATCACCTCTCATACCCAGTTGACACTGGACGATTAAACAAATGTTTTCTAAATTTAGCCAAATTTAATATGTTAAAATTATCAATTTTATTTTAAACGCACTGTTATTAGCATGCTCCTGACTTCCGACTATTCAACTCGTTTTCCAATGACTAAATGAAACTAAATACAGGTATGCCTTACTATAAAAAAAAAAACAAATCTAATTTTAATCAACTAGGACAAAATGCAACATATGAAAATAGTCTTTTAAATTCAAATCATTCTAAAAGTCGTAATTTTCACATAATTAAAAATGATTTAAATTATTCAGAAGATACTTTATTACTTTTTACATGTTGCATGTCTTCAAGTTTAATGGCGTATAACAGCATTAATAATTTACATGAAATTGCATTTTAATTACACTAATGTTGTACATAAATATAAATGCAATTATAACATTAAATGAAAATTATCTTTAAAAATATTTTCCTTGTACTCTCCAATTTAAAAATGAACAAAATGTGGAGTGGCCCACTATAATTGAGGTTAATCAAACCATCTTTATCTTTGTCGTTTAATGATTTGAATACCATATGTATTGTAATTTTGTATGTGCTAAATATGTGGTCAGTAGACAGTAGACATTTAATTTGAAGATGTCAATGTCCTGATAGCGAGTTTAAATGGCTATGCTATATACATAGCAGTCCATACGAAATGATCACGTTAGTGGAATGCCACAAAATAGTTTAAGATGACAATGCGTAAAGGTAAAGATAGGTTGAGTAACCTAAATTATAGTCGTTCCTTACCACCTCATATATGTGTTTTAATTTTCTCTGAAATCAATTAACCTTTATCTACATTACTAATTAATCTATTCTATTCTATTATTTTGTTTATTTTTTTAAAATAAGACACCACTTATGTTATTCAACAGAACAGATGATTAAACTAAGTACATGAATAAAGTATTTATTTGACTTTTATTAAAGATCTTATCATCATTAATGTATTAAATATTTATATTTTTCGATATAGATTTTTTTTAATAATCCTAACTTTTGATGTATATATAAAGGTTTTTATCGTGTATATTATTTCTGATTCAATAAGATCCATAAATCTAAATTGAAAAACAATATTATCTTCACTTGAGGCAAAAAGGAACATAAATCATCTTTGATGTAGCATTGCTAACGTATGAATATTGCCGAAAAAACTTTAATACAAATTTGATTATGATAAAAATCAAATTTAAAATATTCTGTAAACTGTAACATAAAACCGTAGACCTCCCTATATAGTTGATTGAAATAAAAAATAAATTTCAGATCAACAATTGAGAGAGTGTATTAAATCCTACTTTATAAAATTGAAATTGCCAAAAAGTTCAAAGTAGGCTGTCTTCCGGTCTCTTTTCGTAGACCTTGTCTTGTAATAAGTCATAATGATCAATACATATGTTAATGTTATTCTGACAATGGCGGCATCGACAAACGATCGTTAGCATATGGCATCTTAATCACAAATATCGAAATTTATATCGCGGCATTATATAATCTATATCATACTATATCACATCTCAATCGAAAAATTATTTAATTTTTAATATACAAGTGAACATTCGATAGTTTTGACAGAGTTATATTGTGGACAATACTAGTAAATTATGGAATGCCGTTTAAATTCATCTAAGTATGATCCACTGCATTGTAATTTATGTAGCGAAACTTGAAGAATGACACATATATAAAATTTTCCATACACAATTTCCAGGAGAGCAAGATTGTCAATTGAAAAAAGTGACATTGACCATACAATGAAGGAACTACTTGGTGATATTGTAAAATACTTAACTGAAAACTAAATACAAAAATTCATTTCATATAAAGTAGAAACAATGTATGATAAATTTATAACAAAAATTTAATGCATAAATAAATAAAGCAATTATTAAATTATTGTCCCTTTTGGTTTTGTTTAATGAAATGCTTTAACAATTTAAAATTTTTATTATATAGAAAAGTTTCAATGACAATTGAAAAGGAAATAAGAAATAATCAATGAAAATTATAGAATATACGTAAGAATATATCTTCCCGAAACGATTAATTACAAACTTTCATGATGATTTTTTTTTTTTGTTAAATGTATTACAATGACGCTGTCGAATCTGAAATTCATAGTGAAATTGTTTTAAAACTTTCAGAAAGAATAAAAATAAACACAATTTCCATCAATCTGTAATGAAATTTACGAATTTATAAATGAACATATGTGAATAAAGTATTTAGAAAATACTTATCAATGATTAATAGTCAGCATAACTATATACTAGATCATCATTGAATTATGAATTTTTTATATATTCAGCAGTTCATTAAAGTATTCTGCCCATTTGCTGCTCATTAGATATAAAATAACCATTATTACTGAGTTAAATTGTGTCATCACTACTTCATACCGCCCTACCACAATTGATGAAACTATAAAAACATCTTCATCAGTTCACCTCCTTACTTTTGCAAATGCATTCCAATCATGTCGAACAACTTAATGCAACAAAGTTGCATACTTCTTGGTAATTGCATTAGCGTATTCCATAAAAGTATCTGATTTTTTACTCTCATCAAGAGTTCGAGATAATTGACAATAAAGTGTCAAGAAACAATACTGACATTGGAACAGTTTAAAATCAAAAGTTTTAGGAAAGAAGAACCCAATATTTTTATAGGTAATGTGAATGCATAATTTTGTTATTTATGGGCATAGTGGCATAGCGGTACTTTTGAAATTCATTAATATGAAATTATATTATCATATATTATGAAATTATATTATCATAAATACTTTAATATGAAATTATATTATCATATATATTGAATTTCATCCAGCACTCTTTAAACTACTGTAGACTTACAATACTTTCAAAAATAATCACGAGAAATTGGCAGAAACATTACTTTTTATATTAGATTACATATAGGGGGTGAAACGCATATCACGACTTAATCAGCAATTTGAATGCCTTGAAAAGAAGGTATATTTATGCAATATTAAATATTGATTTTCAATTCCCAAAGCTTAAATTATCTATTCGTAGTGTTTTGATTTGATGAATATAGAAGTTACTGATAATTATAAATGAAAATTAGCTAACATAACATAAATTGGAATAATAAGGGACTTCAAAACCTATTGAGGAATTCAGAAAATTTATTCGGATTCAGAAAATCAATTTGGATTCAGAAAATCAATTCGGATTCATAAAACATAAGATATGAGTGACAAATGGGGTAACAAACTATCATCAAAATTAGTCAATCCAACTTTACCTCCACGTTGTGTCACATGTAATTCGATCACGATATATATCACTAATAACGTGCGATCGAGGTTAAAAAGATGACAACACCACAAGCAATTGGATGTACAATTATCTTCATATGTTTCACTACAAAAATTAATAATGAATTATCTAAAAATGTATAATACAAATGATTCTGAATTAACAGCAATATATACTCAGATATAAACAGACATTTTTAGAATTATGAAGATTGGATTCATCATGTATATAGTTGTAGGTTGTAGTTTGTAGATATATTCGTATGTAAGGATTATGAGCTTAATCTTTAATTATTGATTAAAGTCTATATAATACTTCTCAATGTAAGAGATAATGTTATATA
>JANSTX010045874.1:0-12227 GCA_027564355.1 Penthetria funebris | reverse complement strand
ATGTACGCGTCATTTTTATCTCATTTGTGAGCGATAGTTCGATGGTGAGAAAAATTGGAGTATTCCTTCAAGTACCTTACATACAAACTTTTTACTCCTTTTAGATTGAAATTGGGTGTATAATTTCATAGATTAATATAATTATTTTATATATAATTATATTGTTCTTTTGTATTATATACCTGTAAATTTAGGCGGGTAACAAAGTTTCAAGGGACTATTGTATTTGAGATCATTCGTTTATGGTCTTGAAGGAATAATCGTTATTATAATTAAAAATATATGAAAATGTTGATTTGATCAGATAACTTCCTAGCGTACCTTCCATGTAAAATTTTTACTCCTTACTGATTACAATAAGTCATATGATAGCAACATTCACTAATTTAAGCGGACATTCTAGAAACGATATGTCAACTATTTTGCAATTCTCTTTAATGTATATTTATATATTATGTTGTGATTCAGGTCTTCCAATAATTGGCAACCAATTATACGTTTCTCTTGTTATTTTAAATAATTAACTTAGAATTACCAAATAACATGACCAATAGAGGCAATGTTCAATAATAAATTATAATTCATGTCGGTTTACATATAGATTTTTAATTAAGACATTTTATATGGGATTTTAGGGTTTTATGCATTTCGGAGTTCCCTCCAAATATTCCTTTAATACTGAAGCTCTGCTCGTATATAATTCTTTTTGGGATGCAAATAGTATATAAAATAGATTGAAGATATCATTCATATCAGGCACGATCATAATTCAAATGTAAACTTTGAATTTATATTATAAGTAAGTCCTGACTATATATATATTAGTATATTAGTATTTCTCAATATATTTATAATGTTTTCTTTAATGTGATAATTAGTATACTTAATATACTAATATACAAATATACTAATTCTATTTAAGTACTTTCATATGTATAAATTCAGATTATAATATTATCACAATATGTATATATAAGTATATCACGCGAGAGATATTTGATTTTATAATTATCTATACCTGACAAAATGATATATATTTACATATTTTTTTTTTATTGCATATGTTAAGTGACTTAAATTTAATTCGTATATATGTATTTTAAGTTAGTAAATATAATTTATAAATACTATAAGGTTTATTACGTTGAAAAACACGATAAAATATATTATATTGATTCTAACTTTTTAAGTCATACGCGTTGATTGTCTTCAGTTGTGTCTTATAAATTAATGCGGGTGGTTTAAAAACTTAAGTTAAGTGATTATTTTTTCAAAACAACAAAAAATTAATTAAAAAAAGCAATAAAATTAATGTTCATCAATGATTAATTAAATTAATTATATCAACAAATTGCTTCTGATTAATTAAGTGGTAAGTTATAATAGTAAATTTTTTATTATAATATTTAAAAGATCAATAAGATCTAGATAAGTCATCAATTTGAATAATAGCTATTAACATATAGTGGCTATAATTAACGATATTATTTCACGTATTAATATCAAATTTTTAATGAGTTAAAAGAAAAATTTAAGAAAACTAAGTAATATTTTATTTTAAAAAATTGAGAAAATTCAAAAAATTCTCATGTGATAATTCATTTTTAAGATAGTGGTCATCTGATTTTTTTCTTCAAGTTTCATAATTTCATATAGATAAGTCTCATATACTACACTTATTTATTCTTATCTTTATCTAGATTAGTTTAATTAGCTAATATATATGTGTATATTCGTGTTTATTAAAAAAAATACTTTAAGTAGTGTACTATCTGATTATGAAGATATATATTTATTTATACATAGATGAACAATGTCTTTTTTCATGATATATATGATATATGTGTCAAATCAAAACTTTGATAGAAAATCCTTAAACCTTGTCATTACATCCTTTTAAAATTTAGTCAATGACTCATATTAACTTGCAAATAACATTAACTTTTTTTTCATGTGACTAGAGATAAAAATAATAACGAATTCATATATAGAACAAATTACATAATCGTGTTTCTGTAAGTGTAATTGCGGATAGATATATAAATACTAATTCCTGAACAATCAAATACCTTTAATTAATTAATTAAAAATGTACAACATTCATAGACCATATATTTTAAAACAATAATCCAAAAAGATCTTTCCATAGTAAAACTTTCTAATGTCAACTTAATTTACTACATTTTAATACGTTGCCAAATTAAGCAAAACGCTTTTAACTTCACAATTAAAATATGTGTGTACATAGCGAATTAATATTTTTTTTTTTACTGCGAATATGCATAGGTAATAGCAAATGATGCCCGAAAATGAATATAAGCGAATATTTGCCAAAAATAAACTATACAAGATACTAGTATTAAATCTGTTAATGATAGTGTATTCAATAGAATGTCTGATCATAAATCTGTACCTACTACTATACTTCTTATATATCGAAGCAAAGGAAGAAGTTTTTTTTTTTTTTGATCGTTTTTCGACACTTGGAATGTATATACGTAAATATATCTTAAGTAGCCTAAATATTACACGATCAAAATATATTAAAACATAAATCACGAGTGCAATAAATATGACACATAATTTTTTATACTTTAAACCTATAATAATATAATATTATATTTTATCATAATCGGAACAACATAGTTTATTATATCATATTTGAAACAATATTTTATCATTATGTACTCTTCAGTTTAAAATTTGCATTAATTAAGACATTTAATAGATTTGATGAACATTTATATAAAAAATTTTATTTGTTTTGCATGCAATCATATCATTATCATGTTATATGCATTACATTAATATTTGTGGGTACATAGGACGGACGACATTACGATGTTAAACAGATTAAATTGAGATTTTCGAATGGAATAATTACAATCAATTATTTAGTTGTAGTAAGTGTTATTTTGCCTGCCATTTTCTTTGACGTGATTCAGTCTACCATTTTGTTTGACACTATTGTTCTGTAAGCATTTTAAATTTACCACATTTAAATTTCCTCCACTTTGCTATCGCCATATTAATGATGAAACACAATTTTGACTTGAATTTTAAATCAATGGCTTCCAAACTCAAAATGGAGAGAATTAAAAAAAAAAAAAATATTGTCAAAAATGACATTCGAAAATCGCATCCAAAATGGCGTCTGGATATCACATCAAAAATGGAGTCTCAAAAAATAATATGTGAAAAGATGGCGACATGACTGAGAAGTGGGTGCTGTTATAATAGGTGGAGTCGAGATATAATAAGTTCTCGCCCACATGTGTCGGATCCACGAGTAAGGCGTGGCTGTATAGTAGGCGGAGTCTATCATTGGGCGTTGTGGCTATTATCCGTCCGCCATTTTCGAAGATCCATGTGCTTTTCGTTGCAAAAGTTTTAATCTGGTATTAGAAATTCATCTTAAAATGGAGAGAATTTTAAAAAAAATCCTTCAATTCTCAAGTTTCTGAAGCCCTATTCCAAGAAGAAAAAATCTGAAAAATTGATATGAACATTAAATAACATGACGCCATCAAGACAAAATGAAAACCGAAAGAAAAATGACGTCTGATTACCTCATTAAAAATGATGTTTCAATATTGCAAGAAAAATGGCGTCTGTATATCGCATAGAAAATAGCATCTAGAAACAGCTTATGACTGAGAAGGGTCTGTAATATTAGAATCGGCGTGGTCTTCCTATTGCAGCCACGCTCACACAGAGAAGGAGTCAATGTAGATCACGGTTTACACAAATAAACCCCGCCTATACTATGCTGAGCCTGCCATTGGGCGTGTTTTCAAGAATATGACACGCCCACCACTTTCGACGAGTAATGCGCTTTACGTGGCAAATATTTCAATCTGGTATTAGGAATTCATAACTCAAAATAGAGAGAATTTTAAAAAATTCTTCCTCTCTGCAAGCTTATGAAGTCGTGTTTCAAGAAGAAAAATTCCAAAAAATTGAGTTGAACTTTAAATAACATGACGCCATTAAGACAAAATGAATACCAAAGGTAGCATCCAAAATGGCGAAAATTGTAAACCATAGGGCATCTTAAAATAACATCAAAAATGGCGTATAATAACTGCATTTAAAATGGGGTCTGATCGCAACAAAAATGGCATCTGATTGCATCAAAATGGTATTTGAATATCGCATCAAAAATAACGTATTATCCATTAGATTGAATTATTGTAGTTTCTAGATAAGATAAATTATGAAAATAAAGTGTGTTTTTTTAGAGGTGCAAATTGAAATAAAATACAGATAAATGTTTTTAATATCCATAAAATGAGCTTTATTTGACAGATAATTTAATTTGGTAATAATATGTGAATATGATTTCGGGCATGTGGCATCCGCGGCCGTCGCGTAATAATCTGGATGTCCTATTAATTCACAATTTCATTTGCAAATTATGTACAGTGATGAAGCACACTTTAAGTGACTATGTCAATAAACATAATTGTTGCATTTGGAGTAATGATAATACACAAGCTATTGTCGAAACACTATTATATCGAGAAAAATTGGTCACCTCGTTGGTACGATTTGACACCATTAGATTATTTTCTCTACGAATATATGTAAAGTCGCATTATTGCTGAAATACTATTGGTAATTAATCTAAATTCATTTATATTATCAATTTTATGAGTATTAGTAAAATAGTAAAAAATAATTATTGAATCGTTTGTTCTTTATCAATTCACTATTGTGAGTGCATAAAATAAATATATGCAATTTTCACAACCTTGATATGAAGATACATACGTATAATATGCATTGAAAATATTTTTAAATTTGCATTCATTGATAATTTTAAAATAAAAATAAATTTATTACATAAAAATATAGTAAATAATATTCAGTTTATCTCGCTTAAAAAATCCCCTTGCATTACTTTACAAGGCATGTAGTCAAAATACAAAAACATATTTATTTTAAGGTATATTGCAATTTATTGATTGAAGAATTAAAATAAAGTTACAAACAATTTACGTCATTTATAGTTATGCAAATTAATAAAGTGCATTCATTCAAAAATATATGTATTTGCAAGAACATTGAGGCTGCTACAATTAATGATATTTGATGATGGACTTTTTTTTATATTTGAAATGTGTACGATATTGAATGAAAACTTAATTATTTATTTTTGCAAATTTATTTGAGAAATTCAAAGCTAAAAAATATATTACCTATAATTATGTAAAATATTTTGTTACAACATAACGTTATTTGTTGTAACATCTGTCAATTATATTTTTATGTTTTTATTTCCAAAAGAATAAATAAAATATATTTAACACATATAATAAATGGTTGACATGAAATAATTATTGATTGATCCTTTATCGTTACAACATTTCTATACAAATCGACAAATCATTTTTATTTTAACTGATTGATCCGTTTTTGGTACATAATTTCAATTTAAATCAGGCAAATTCAGCAATTGCTATTTTTTTACCTTCCTGTATATATGATAGAGATTCTAGTGGTAAAACACATTCTTTGGTAAAATAACGACTGAAAAGTCTATGATATTAGTTTTCAAAATTAATAGAATATACTTGAAATAAAAACTCATAATTCAATTAAAACATCCCAGAGCTTTTTTGTAACAGCGTTATAGAGTCGTTAAGCTATATATTTTAATCGTTATAATCATAAAGCTTGCAAAGCTTTATGATAGGTTTGTTTCATGAATATATATATATTCTTTTTTGCATTATTTACAATGAAAATATCTTTATACTAAATCATTGCAAATATATTTTACCTTATTTATAGCCGATATTAAAAATCATGTCTAAGATATAAGTGATAATATACCTTCGTGCAATTGTTAAACATTCTCTTAACATAATTTTCTTTTGTTTATATAATATGGACAAAGTTAAGTCTCATCAAGACTACTCACAACTTAATCCATGATCTTTTGAGAAGAATATTTTATATCAATATTATAATAGTTACATATAGTAAAGTATTTACAATGAAAAGTTGTTAAGTAATTTTTTAATTCACTACAAATCTATGAAATTTATTTACCAAGGTATGCATAAAGTAATGTTTGTATAGTTTTATACATTTGATATTATAATAAAATGCTATATAAGTGTATATTATTAAAACACCTATAAACAATATGATATTGTTAAATGTGGTTAGTTAAAAAACCTGAAAGAGGTCATATGACAGAATGCCTCGTGATCCGTTCATGTTGAAAAGTTTTCAGCTAAATATATACATTATCAAATATAGTATAAAATTGTATTCCAAATCAAGATTATTAAATTTTAGTTAAACATTTGTGTTTAGTAATAAAATAAAATAAATTATTAACGTGAAAATATATATAGTTTACAATTTAATAATAATGGCTGGCAGGGTGTCTTCTAAAGAGTATAAAAAATGTAATTTAAACTTCATTTTAAAATATTGTCATCAAATTTTGTTGAAGAAGAAACTCTCTATATAAAATATCAATGTAATGAAATGTTTTTATAAAAAATTAACTTCACTATTAAAACGTTATTACAACAAAAAATTTTAACATTGAAATGAATCATGTGATACAATGTAACATATAGTATTTGGATAAAAAATTGATTTTAAGAAGTTGCTATGGGAAAACTATTACTTTCATGCAATGTTGCATTCAAAGTTTATACGTGTAAATATGTACAAAAGACATTACTCTAAATATAGATATAGGTTGAAGTGTATAGGTAATCAATGGAGTAAACAACTCAACTTGTTCTGACTAGAAAGTTATTCAAAATATTTGTAAAACTCCTTGCATGTACTCGTAAATGCGACAAAAAAAAGAGTGCTCACTTGTTGCATACGAAAATCATACACAAAGTTGAGGACATTATTTTACCAAAAGCTTTAAATGTAAAATTGAAAATACCATTTATATACAAGTTTCACTAATTTGACCCAAATATATACATTGGAATTGGAACAAAGGAATTGAAAGTGTCATGATGACCACTACAACGTGGTTAAATGAGTGAAAAAAATTATGGAACCATCACGTATTTAAATTATCTAAGAATAGGAAATATACACCATCAATTATTTTTTCTTTAATCAACTTCTTCCATATGTGACGAATCTTCGGCATCATCAACTAATGGTGGCATTCCACCAGTTACAACAGATGCCTCTTCAGCAGCGATTGTTTCACAATCTTCATCAATGCCCAAAGCAATATAATTTTAAATTTGCATATCGATTAGAATGATCGAAAACTAAGTGTATGTTACACATGCTTCTTTATGTGTATTTTCTAAGAAAATTGAAGCTTATCCAAAATAGCATATGTTCGAACAATGCACCTCGATAAAATCAGCAATTTCACTAAAATTTGTTGTAATAAAATGTAGCGATTAATTAACTAAATTTACAATTTACAATTTACATTTTGAAAAAATTAAATTAATGTGTTTTCAACTCAATCGGTACCATTAAAGATGAAAAATTATCACTCATATGTATTTTTCTAAATTTTGATTAGGTAATTATTATTTTTTTTCAAATTGGCAAAATTTGATTGAATTCTAATGCTAGTATGCGAATCTGAAATATTAATTCAATATTTATTATTATGTAATAGTTCTTGATAATTTAAAATTAAAAATCTTTATCATTAAATTACAAATTTTTAATTGAAATAATTATTTATAAATTTCAGTATCACCCGGAACCAATTTCGGCGTCATGGGGGCTCTTTTTCGTAGCGATGAAATGACATTATGTCAGCTATTTATCCAACCAGAAGCTGCATATCCATCTGTTTCTGAACTTGGTGAAACTGGTACAGTTCAATTTCGTGATGTAAGTTTATTTTTTTTTCTATTTAATTATTTTTTTATTTTATAATATTTTTTTTTTCTATTGTAATTAAAATTTTGTGCAAATAATACAATCAACAATAATAATTTTAGTTAAATCCTGAAGTAAATGCATTTCAACGTAAATTCGTAAATGAAGTGCGTCGTTGTGATGAAATGGAACGAAAATTAAGATACATTGAAGCTGAAGTTAAAAAAGATAATATTAATTTACCAGAAATTGTGAATGAATTGCCACGTGCACCAAATCCAAGAGACATTATAAATTTGGAGGCACAATTTGAGAAAACTGAAAACGAAATTTTAGAATTATCACAAAATGCGGTCAATTTAAAGTCAAATTATTTGGAATTAACTGAATTGAAACAAGTTTTGGAAAAAACACAGAGTTTTTTTGCCGAACAAGAAGGTGCCTATAATGCTGAATCAATGAAAGCTAATGTAATAAATGAGGATCCAAATCAACCGCAAGCACGTGGTAAATTAGGATTTGTTGCCGGCGTAATACAACGTGAACGTATACCGCCATTTGAACGTATGCTTTGGCGTATCTCACGTGGTAATGTATTTCTTCGGCAAACCGAATTGGACATAACATTAGAAGATCCAATTACTGGTAATCCATTATTTAAAACTGTGTTTGTTGCATTTTTCCAAGGTGAACAACTCAAATCACGTATAAAGAAAGTTTGTACCGGTTTTCATGCATCATTGTATCCATGTCCAAGTGCACATGACGAACGTGAAGATATGTTGAAAGGTGTGCGAACACGTTTGGAAGATTTAAATATGGTATTGAATCAAACACAAGATCATCGTCAACGTGTTTTAATGAGTGTTGCAAAAGAATTGTCTGTATGGATTGTTATGGTACGGAAAATGAAAGCAATTTATCATACATTAAATATGTTTAATATGGATGTTTCGAAAAAATGTTTAATTGGTGAATGTTGGGTGCCAGTTAACGATTTACCAGTTGTACGTAAAGCATTAACGGATGCAGCTGTTGGCAGTACAATTGTAATTATTGTTTATTCATTTTTTTGTTTTTATTTTTATTTAATAAATTATTAAATACTTCATCTTTCTGCATATGTGTAGGAATCATTTTTGAATTTAATTCAAACAAATGAGGTACCACCAACATTCAATCGAACCAATAAATTTACAAGAGGTTTCCAAAATTTAATTGATGCATATGGTGTGGCCAGTTATCGTGAAGTTAATCCAGCATTATATACAATCATAACATTTCCATTCTTATTTGGTATTATGTTTGGTGATTTAGGACATGGCACAATAATGGCATTATTTGGTTTATGGATGGTATTATGGGAAAAATCACTTGGTGCAAAGAAATCAAGTAGCGAAATTTGGAATATATTTTTTGGTGGACGATATATTATTTTATTAATGGGTTTCTTTTCAATGTATACCGGATTTGTGTATAATGATGTATTTTCAAAATCAATGAATATATTTCAATCGTCATGGAAAATCAATTATAATACAACATTTTTAATGGTGCATCCTGAATTACAATTGAATCCGGCAGAAGATTTAAATATTGATGTTGTTTATCCAATTGGATTGGATCCAATTTGGCAATTGGGTACAAATAAGATTATCTTTTTAAATTCATATAAAATGAAATTGTCCATTATTTTCGGTGTTGTACATATGATATTCGGTGTTTGTATGAGCGTTGTTAATATGATACATTTCCGTAGTAAAATCAGTATAGTACTTGAATTTTTACCACAAATGATTTTCTTGGTATTATTATTTGCGTACATGGTTGTAATGATGTTTATAAAATGGATACTTTATGGACCGATTAAAGATGATTTTGTATATTCACCTGGTTGTGCACCGTCTGTATTAATTCTATTTATTAATATGATGTTATTTAAAAATACACCACCATTACCAAATTGTAAGGAATATATGTTTGATTTTCAACCAACATTACAAACTATATTCGTTTTAATTGCATTACTTTGTATACCATGGATGCTTTTGGGTAAACCAATATATATTATGATTACAAGAAAGAAGGGTGGTAAAATTGTAAGTTAATTACTAAATGTAAAGTAATGGGGGGGCGGCAGAAAACTTAATTTATTAGAATCAATGTTAAGCTTTACATTTTTAATTAGATTAAAACAAATGGTGATGTTAATCAGGGTATGGAAATGACTCCTGAATTAAATGATGAAGGTAAGGCTACAACGACAAATGGTGGTGATAATACTGGTGGAGGTCATGGCGGTGGTCATGGTGGTCATGATGAAGAAGAACCAATGAGTGAAATATTTATCCATCAAGCAATTCATACAATTGAATATGTTTTAAGTACAATTTCACATACTGCATCATATCTTCGTTTATGGGCTTTATCATTGGCACATGCTCGTAATTATATTTTTAATTTAATTAGTTTTAATTAAAAAAAATATATATATTTTAATTAATTCTATTTTTTTGCTAATTTTTTTTTTGTAAATTTATAGAATTATCTGAAGTATTATGGAATATGGTACTTTCAATGGGTTTAGGTGGCACCGACTACGTTGGTTCAGTTATGTTGTATGTTGTCTTTGGAATTTGGGCTTGTTTTACTCTCGCCATTTTAGTTATGATGGAAGGATTATCAGCATTTTTACATACCTTGCGTTTACATTGGTAAAATATTTTATAATATAAGAATATTAAACTTTAAAAAATTATAATATTTTTTTTCTTTTAATTTACAGGGTTGAATTTATGAGTAAATTTTACCAGGGTCTTGGTTATGCCTTTGAACCATTTTGCTTCAAAACTATTATGGATGCTGAAGATAGTAATCCAGAATAAATTAACGATAGTATTTATGCATAATATAAAATATACAATATTTGGTTGAAGGCAATTAAATTAATAGATGCATTGTAAAATTAACACTACATATTTATATCGTTAACAACTTATTGTTATTATAATGACGATGTATAATTTAAATATATTGAATTAACATAGTCATATTAACTTGCAAAATATATTGTTTTTTTTTTTATTATCAGCATTCAGATTCATACCTGAAATTGTGTAATATATACAATCATTCAATTACTCCCTCATCATAAGTCACATGACTAGATGATATATAGTAATGTAATTATAAAAGAATGTCATGATCCATACAATTAATTATGTATATTTGCAAATCAATTAAAAAAAAATTCATATTTAGTAAATCATATAGATAAAATAACTAGTACACGGAGGATGTACTAGTAATGCCATCTAAACTTATGCGTCTATGAGCCTATATAGAATTTTATATCATAGAATTCTTTGTCAAAAATGTGACATGTACAGAAAGAAAACATCATACAAAACTTGGAAAAGAACTCGCTCCAGTGACGATTTAGAAATGTATAAAATAGCAAAACGAAAAGCACAAATGACGGTAGCTATTGCCAAATCTAGTGCGACAAATCGTCTGTGGAAAGGATGAAGCGAAATAAGGCAGTTGGTCCAGATGACATCCCATCAGATCTTTGCAAATATCTGAATGATCTTGTATACCAATGGTTAGCAAATTTATTAACGAAGATCTTAAGCGGAGGTGAGATGCCAAATTCATGGGGACGAAACTATCTCTTACCATTTTATAAAAATAATGGAGATATACACAGTTTCTCTAACTACAGAGGAATCAAACTTATTTCATACACCTGAAAAATATGGGAAAGAATTTTGGAAACAAGACTCCGTGATCAAATTAATATCTGAGCAAACCAGTTCGGATTCGTGAAGAAGAATCCGAACAAATTGTGTAACATCTACGTCATTCAATGTAACTGTTGATGTGCATCAAAAAAAAATGTCACCAAAGATAAAAGCGAAGGTGTATGAAACTGTTGTTCGACCAGCAATGACTTACACGTTTCTGAATGTTGGGCTGTAAATAGAGATCATATGCAGAAACTATACACAACCGAGATGAGAATGTTAAGATGGTCATCTGTTGTAACATTGAAGGATAGAATTCATACCAACTATATTTGAGGCAGTTTAAAATTTACTCCCATCACCAACATAATCACTCAAAGTAGATTCAGATGGTTCTGGCACGTAATGCGTATTGCGTTAAATTGGCATTAAATATTGGAAAAGATGTAAGGAAACACGGTCGCCCACAAGCTTCTTGGTTATCAATTGTTCAAAATGACTTGAACAGATTAAATGCAGAAAGTGACGATACACAAGACAGAAACTTTTTCTTCTTTTTCTTTCGTTAGGTATTTTATATTATGTATGTTAAGTTCAAATCGATGATGCGAAAGTAAACCAACACCCGAATGAGCCCGTTGG
>JANSTX010045873.1:0-29073 GCA_027564355.1 Penthetria funebris | reverse complement strand
CCGGTATTGCAGCTCGTCCATAAATTTATATTCTTTTTTATGACTAAATAAAAGCTTATTTTTATTAATTACATTTACTTTTTATTTGAGTAACATATCAAAAAACACAGTAATAGGATGTAGATTACAAAGCGAATTTTTATTTTGCAGTTGACGCATATATCGTACCGTAGGTTTTTACTAAAGTATTAACTTATCGTTTATATCCTGGGCGTAGAAGTTGAGTAACTTTGATGTAGTCTGCCACTCTATTCGTCACCTTCACAAAAGTACAATAAAATGAAATAATATTATGCTTTTGTTTGTTTTGACATCATTTATTTAGGTATATCATCATCATTATATTAATTTGAGTGCCAAAAGTGTGCAAGGGCGTGTGTAACTGCAAAAATTGTATTAGCTTTTAATATAGTGTAAAATTATTTAAACCAACAACTCTTTATAGTTTGTTTATTAAATGTTTAGTTACCAATATATAATATATAATGTAATCCTGTTGTTTAGCAAACTAAGGATATTATTCGGTCACTCTATTTAAATAGATATTTAATATATGATCATTCCTTAAACTTTGTCTTACACATATTTTTATTCAGTGATTTATGCATATATATCAAGTATATAAAATCTTCACACGTGACGATGATTCAATTAAGTTTAAGTGAATCCTCAACAAGACCAACACAATATATGGATATAAATTGAAAATAATTGATCAAATTGTTGCACAATTTCCGTGTTGCATTTTATCGATGATTTGTTGCTAATGTCAAGCTCTTACGAGAATATGTTTTAATTAATTTTCTGGAAATGCTAGTCAGACTTTATCTTATACAAACTAAACTTTTATTACTATACAAGTACGTGAAGTAATCTTATTTCAATTATAAAAAATTGTTTATAATTGTAAATATACTCGCAATAGTGTCAAATATGTTATATTAACTTTTGTATTTTATATTTAATAAAAAAAACTATTTTAAATAAAATCTATTGGCTGAAAAAGATGATGTTAACGTCCTGTTTGTCAATTCGTTGAAAAAACAGATAACTCCTAATTTTTTTAATACAGTTATAGTGTTAGTGTTTCTACCAGATTTATCAAAAAACTCATTTTTGGCATACCGACTTGTTTTATTTCACCCATTCAAGATTTATTCATTTTTGAATTTTATATACTTTTTGTTCTCCCATAACTGAATGATGTTCCAAAAACTTATATTATTCTAAAACCTATACCGAATTCATAATTGTAATTTCTTGAGATTCTATCTTTAATACATCCAATATCTGTATTGCCTCACGTTTTAATACTAAAGAAAGATATCATCATTGAATCTTATTTCAATTTAGAGTTAGTTCAATTTAATTTGAATACATTTTATAAAATCTTTCAAATCGTGCAATTAATAGTAAGTATTATTCTAATTTCTGAAACTAACAATACAAAAACATCTAAATTATTCATTTTATTCTTATAGCTATGATAAAATCAAATTCATTTTCAATTTCATCATCATCATTTCTGTCTGAAATTGGAATTTGTGAGTGACGGATGGCGTGGCCGCCTATCATGGGTATGTAGACACCATTATACTGAAAAATTTATGGAATTCTTAGTTGGTAAATTTCAATTATAACTATTTAAATTCGCATTCAATGTTTTTTGTATATTATAATATTATATTATATTATATATTATATTATATGTAATATTATGCTTCTTTGAGGCGTGAAAATTAAGTAGATTAGACTATAATTGATTGATTGATAGAATTAAAGAATAGATTAATATTTGAGTTTTGAAATTTAATTTTTTAATAATTATTAGCAATAACAAAAGTTTAAATTTGAATTATTTGTTTAAAATTTCACATGTTATTATATAATAATCATGGACGAGGTGAAATTCCAGTCCTAGAAGCAATCCAATTTAAGAAATGAGATACACGCATATAACCATTAGGATATCCTAGTTCACATCCATCGATAGCACCAAATGATACTATTCCAATTAGTGTCCTAATAGAATCTTCTTCAACAAATGTCAATGGGCCTCCTGAATCACCACTACAATGTCCTTGTTTATTATGTTCATATCCAACTGCACACATAACATGTGATACAATTATAGCCCCTCCAAATATTGGAAGACATGCAGCATTCGAAATTGGATTCATCCATACCCAATTTAATGTTTCAGATGTTGTGCCATATTGTGTAACACCCCATCCTGATACTCTTGTTTGCACATTAATGAAGTTTTCACTTTGATGTTGTATTCTTGCCAAACGTATGGATTGTATAGCTACTGTATATGTTAATGGTGTTGGAATTGATATTATCGAAATATCATTATTTAAAGTTGTTTCGTTATAATTTTCATGTTGAATTGCATTAAAACTAACTTGTGTAATTCCACCTGATTGTAAATTTAAAGATCCAAATCGAAGTATAAATTGTGTTAATCCATATGTACAATGAGCAGCTGTTAAAAGCCATGAATTAGAAATTATTGATCCTCCACAAATATAGTAGCCACCATTTACCGGCGACATTATCGATCCTTGATACGGTATTTGATTTTCACTTGCCGGAAACCCATTAACAATACGTTTATTTGCATTTGAATTGAGAGTGTCTCGAAATGGAACTGCTTTTCGTATAGGAACCTAGACATTTTTTTAATTAGAATTTTGAAAATATTGAAATAAAAAATCAAAATGTATTAAAATAAAATAAAAATATATACCGTATCTGTAAGACAATTGGCAATAAATATACACAAAGTAATTAACAAAAGTATATTCGTCATTTTAAAAGATATTTTTAGTTTTTCTTATCGAAATTGAGTGTCTTGAAGTGTATAATTTACGAGTAAAAGAATTAAATGCTGAATTTAATATGTACAACAAGTTATATAAAATATTTGAAATTTTTTGATAAAATCTATTAATTAGATATATTTACTAATTTCCCGTTGATATACTTTAATCGATATTGAAAACTTATTAATTATAAAGGGTGTTCGAGTTTAATATACATGTTCCATAAATTGACGTTATTTAAACAACTATGAACAAAATATTCAAAACAATGTAATTGATTTATAGGATGTACTTGTAGTTATTTGACAGAATGCAATATGCCGTCAACGTCATCATCATCTCGATCTTTACTCCACTCGCGACAGCTTACTATACGTTATAAAACAATCGTCATCATTCACGAACTCTGGCGAATACCTTCATTTTACTCCATTTCCTATCATTACCACCAAACTCCTTAATGACGATTCTTCGACACGATGTTTTTGGACCATATGGTCTTCTATTGCCCTCGGAATTTCAGTTATGTGCGTATTTTGTAATAGACGGTCAATAATTTTGTAATATCACTGATTGACGGCCTCATTGTAAGGTCGATCCAATTCCACTTTCATATGTTATGATAATCCCACGTTAATCATCTCTAGATCTGTAAGTCTATATAAATTCTCGTTTAATATTAAATATGACCACAGTATTTTAAGTATGCGTCTGAAACACATATTGACGAAAACTTCTGCACTTAAGTAGTATCGATAAATAGTTAGTTTTCAAAATGCACTACTTTCGATTTTTTGAAATTTATAAGCTTAAACTGTATACCATCCTGTAATTCTGTGATATTAGTAGATATCATAATATTATCATGTTTTGTATTAATATCAAGTACTTGATTGAGTCAATATACAAAATGCAATTTGCAGTGTTTTTTTTTTTTTTTCTTGAATTTTTCCAATAATAACCAATTAGAGTAGGTGAATTACCTATAAATAAGCTATGAATAACGACTTAAAACCAAAGCGACAATTATAGATCAAATACGTATGATGATTCATAATTGTTTGCAATCTATACAGGTACGAGTATTATAATATATTTAATAAGAACGTAATAAATAATTGTAACTTTATGAATATAATTTAATCCACTCACAAACTTTAACTACAGAAATAAGTAATATTATTGTCAGTCATACATGAAACAACTAAGGTTGCTCAACCGATATTAACCTCCTCGCGTCACCACTAGAATCACGATCACATTATAGTTCTGAAGAATGTAATCGTTAGTTTTGTTTATGGGATTGATGAATAACAGCCTCAACAACAAACAAAATGTAGCTGTGGATTTACATATTACCGTACCGAATTACAGATACTTTTTTTCCGATGAACTACATGCGGTTCACTGCATATTCATAAATGTGTTAATATCGTGAAACTGACTTTATATGAATTTTAGAAAAAGGATAGTATGAAACCCGATTTTCATATATATAATTGTTGATGATCATATTCAATATCATGATTGCTGATCGGAACTCTATATAGCTGGATAAAGATAAATTAAGCTTTGTAAAAATATTTTTTTGTAAAAGTAAGTATTTTTTGCACAAGTAATTTTCACCATTCACGCGACTCTATGAATTCGTGTGAACATGAACACTTAGATAACTTAGATAAATATTGTTAGATTATACTACAGAATTCAGTAAAATAATGATGATTGTTAATTAGAAAAAATAAGAATTTTGTTTAATCAATTTAATATTTATTATACGAATGTAGTTTTTATAATTAATATTGGTGGAACAATTATATCTGCAAGACAATGTTTAACTATAATTAAATTGTAGTAGTATAACCAAATAGGTGGTAACAGCCCCTGAAATCTTTAATTTACAATAATATTTTTTAAAATGTTTTCATTTATTTCATTAAATTAACATACCGCAAAAACAAGGGACATATCAATACAGAAAAAACCGCATGCTGTAAATGTTGGTTTTTGATGTAGAAACTGTAGAGCGATTAATTCTAGCTAATTTAGAATGAATGAAAAATTAGTTTGATTTAATAAAAATTATGTACGAAGCAAAATTTGCATATTATAGAATTAGAATTTTATATTTAATCACTATATTTAAATAAACACCAGGCCGTCAGTTAGCACTATCCGCTATAAGTTGATAGTAGCGATATGAATCTTCAAAATACTGATCTCAATTATTTTTTTTAAGTGCCTGTCTCTATCTTACAAAATGTATGAGCAACATTTCTATATAGTATATTGAATTTCATACAGCTGTCCGGATTACATTTAAACAATTTAAGCTACTGTAGAATGATAATTAGCCATATTATTTAAAGCACCAGTGCAATGTGTTGAACTTCGGTTTCGAACTAATAGTTCTAATCAGTCCAATTACTATAAAAATCCCTTTCTTTATATATTAATTATATTAAAGCATTTCATGACATAAACTGTATAAGAACAAACAAACGTTTATAAACCATTTAATAAAATCTTACGTCAATTTGCATATGATCATCAATTTGTCTGCCTCCGATAGTTTCATGCATTATTGATGCAATATTGTTAGCCTGTTTTAAAATTAATATTATTTTCTTTTACAAAAATTGATGATAAATAATTAATATTAAAATAAAAACTATGTGAACTTTATATACTAATCCTGGTATATCAATACGATTTAGGAACACTAAATTACATTCTGTTAATCTTTGGGGAAAGTAAAAATACGAAAGTATATTTTCGTATATTTATAGACATATGAATACGAATATATTCAATTACAAATATTGTATAATTAAATAATTTTTAATAATATGTTTAAAAATATTCCCTTGTACTAGTATTTGCATTGAATGTTTTTTTATAACCAAGACATTTCTCATGGATTGTTTAGCATTTAATGCCTAGTCACAAAATATAACTCTATTTATATTTTATTTTATCTGTATCATGTACACGGGGAGGGCCGTTACATTAATTCGTTCTGAGGACAATAAAGTTCAGGAAACACTTCTTCATAAAGAAGACGCCACAGATGGGTTTGACCTATAATCTAAAATGTAGGATTTAAAGCCGTATTAACTTGAATACAATTTCCAGATATCATACAAATATTCTTTTATAAATTATTGAAGAAATTAAACTTTTTTAATTGCGACAATTTTGGCATATCAAAGTTATTCATGATGAAATGAATAAACTCTCGAGTCTAATCGACGTAAATAAAATGAGAGTGTATAGGTAAGTCTCCTAGGAAATGAACTGAATGCACTATTGATACAACTGGACGAGCATTAACTTCAGCAGTAGCCCCTTTAATCTAAAATGTAGGATTTAAAGCAGTATTAAATTGAATACAATTTCCAGATATCATACAAATAGTCTTTTATAAATTACTGAAGAAATTAAACTTTTTTAATTGCGACAATTTAGACATATCAAAGATATTCATGATGAAATTAATAAACTCTCCAGTCTTATCGACGTAAATAAAATGGGAGTGTATAGGTAAGTCTCCTAGGAAATGAACTGAATGCACTATAGATACAACTGGACGAGCATTAACTTCAGCAGTAGCCCCCTGAGCGTTTAAATTATTATGATGTCTACGAATTAATAAATAATCATAATCATGAATATGCAAAGTCTTAAAAGACAATAGTTTTCAATATGGGTTATTATTATTATGTTCTTGGTTAATTAAATTTAAGTAAAATATTTACCTCTATTACAGTTAAATTACATATAATTGTAATATAAGCAATTGGTGTAATAAATATTAATATCCAAATAAGAGAATCTGTGAAGGATGAAAAGCATAATAATTATTTTAACTTTTTAACTATGAAGTAAACTATAAATAAATTAAATAAACCATAGAAAACCATTTTAATACAAGGACATGCACTTTTATGACACTATCGTGGTATGATGTGCACAATTCTAGAAAGTTATGGAATACCATCTAAACTGTATATGAATATGATCCCCGGTCTATATCGTGATTCAAAATGTGCATCGTGGAAGGCTTGGAGAGATTTTTGATGTACATTTGTGTATAAAACAGTGATATATACTATCAATATTATTGTTCCTGCTCGTATTGTGAGGATTTCCAATATTTGAAAAGTAATTGATGGTGGTGCTGAAACAGATGTAAAATTTAGCATACAAAATACTTGGAAAATGTTTGGCATTGAATGTCCGACAAGAATTTGTGGACATTATGCCAGGCCTAAAGGCGATGAACAGAATTAACAGAGTTAACTGGAATACCCAGGGTAATTGATGACTAGTACTAGTAAAGGGCATATGGAGTGAAGTAAATGTATTTGCCAGAGATCGTGAGCAATGACCATTGTTCGTTGACGCCCTATGATTACCGCGTGGGGGAAATGTTGAGATGATGATGATATACAGCAACTTACTTAAAATTCTACACAATATATTGCAGCATTGACACTCCACTGCAACATCGACACTCCATTTCAGAATTCACACTTCACTCCAGCACAGACACTCGAACTTCAGCATTGCGTTATGGATCAAAATATTCAATTGTTCAAAAAAAATTCTGGAATATAGATACAGATCCCATGTTCAATATGTATATAATGAAAAGGTGCGATAAGAGTCGAATTTAATGGCAAAAAACATAAAATAGTTTATATAATATAATAATACAATAAGTATATGAAAATATGGTTATTCTTACCAAATATCATAATATCTTCATCATCACTTTCAGTGGAATTTTGGGTTAGAAGTTTGAATGTTAAAAACAGATGGCATATCAATGAGAGGCTTGAAAGTGCTGCAAATAGAATTAATATTTAGAGAAATAATTTTATTTAAATATATATGGATGATTACATTTTCCAGGGTAGAACAAGAGTCGGTCTGAGAAGTCTAGTACCAGTGGTAGGGTGAATGTACATAGGCATGATATATGTATGAAGTGGATGTACATAGGCATGATATATGTATGAACTAATTATCAAATCACATATTATGATAAGATTAGTGAATGTTTTAATGAAATTGATTTATAATGGCTTAAGTGATTTGAATATAACTCACGAAAATTTGTTCAAATAATACTGATGATGATGCCATAAATTCCATAAGTAATATAAATTCAATTGCGAGTTTAACTGTTAGTGTGTTGGAAAGAAACTTTAAAGAAAATCAATTTTTATAACATTAATTTTTAATATTTAAATTTAATTTAACAAATATGTAAGTATTTATAGTATTTATCGACATTGGCAATCTAAATAGGAAACAGCTAAAAATGTAATTGACACTGGTATATTGTTGTAAAGTGAGTGGCAAGTTCAAGATGATGATGTGATCAAAATTTATTTAATGCGATAAATTATTTCAATTATATTAATAGCAACAGGAACAAAGAGGCAACAGGAATAAAGTATATCTATCTGACAAAATATAGATTATTATTATTATTGCTATCACATCTCGTTAGAATGATTAATATTTTTATATTTATCTTATCATAATTCAATAGTTTAAAAAACCCACATTTTATATAATGATCTATATAGAAATAAAGTTGATAAGTTGATTGTGTAATCTTTTATGTTCTAAAATTATTTCTATCATCATATCGATCTGTACACTACGTAGATCCACACTACAATATTAATTTGTCTAATACACTATATAACTAGCCAGCTATATAATTGAGGATTTAGCAAATGAAAAGTACAGAGTCAATTATAATTGTGCGGTTAAGCGTGTCGCGTCAAATTATAATCAAACTCTAAAGGTAACACCAAATGTGGATTAATATAGGTTTAGTAATCTAGTTGTTAGTCGACTGCTCCATTCATCACAATATTATAATTATGCGTGTTAATTTTGTAGCTCCGTTGATAATATAAACAGTTGTAGAATCTTTTCCTCCACATCACCATCCTATTATTGTTACAATTGAAACAATTAAATAACGAATATATCATGATTTAATTTTTTAAATAAATGTTATCGTAAATAAGAAAAAATATAATAGAAGTCTAATTTTTACAAATACATGCTTGATGTTAGTGACGAATGTAATAAGAGCTATGGATTACTATACCTAGTACATTGAGTTTGGAGTCACTAAAAATCCATCACAAAATATATGTAAACTTCAGGCATGTGAGAGAGGGAGTACATCGGTCATTTTCGACAAATAAGTAAAATATATAATAGCTCACTAACAAACTAATAAGTTACGAATGAATGCTTTTAACTGTTGTTTCATATTTATTCTCGAGAATAAGCCTTGTGCAATGTCTAATGTTGCGGCTTCACTTATTGCATATTGGTTCAGTATACAAATACCATTTTGGAAAATGTGTTATGGTGCAATAAATATGCCCACTTTAATCCGTACATGTTTGCGTTCCATCTTAAGAAGTTCTCTGGAACTATTTGCAAAAGAACCATTCATCATAAATTTTGAATGCTTTAACTCAGGTTCGCACTATAATCTCATCTTCCCTTATTATTATCTCAAAATTTAAGATAATGGTGTGTACAAATTGAAATTATATATGATGATGATTAGAAGTGACACACTGTTTTATATAATTCTAATATCGATAAAAATTTTGATATTTCATATTATTTATACTTACCTATTGTACTTAAATTGGAAAAACCAAAAACTTTATTCAAATTTACAATAATATCGTATAATTGTTCATAGATTTTAGAAACTTTTTTAAGTTCTTTAAAAAATATTTTCGGATTTTCTTCAATCATTTTAACTTTCCATTCTGGTTTGATAGTATTGTCAAATTTACATAAATCAATTAAAAATAATTTTAATGCATAGAATTTAGTTTTAATGTGCCAACATAAATTTACGAAATTCAATAATGTTAAATAACTCAAGATTAATGGATTTATAGTTGCAAAATATTCACAAATAATAAATTTCCAATTTGTCACAACATAGTGTTTGCAAAGGAATAAAAAAAATCCAATTAGAAATGAAACACTGAAAATGATTTCCAATTTAATTTTCCATAAAAGTTTTGAATATTGAAATTTTATATTAAGTTCATGAAATTCAAATTCAATTTTATTCAAATTTTTAAATATTTTATCAACATCATTTTGATAAAAAATCGCTTGAAAAAAGATTAAAATTGTTGTTAATAATGATAAAATTTGTTGTATCCAAATTACCGTATGTGATACATTGTCGATATTTGATAAATTTGGTCGAATATTGAATGTCAATAGAACTATAAGAGATGAGAAAATAAATACTATTATTGTGTAACAGTAGGATATAATTTTCAGTATAGTTAAGGAATGTGAAACATATAGAGAGACCCCAAACAATTTTGTTACAAAATGTATCCAATAGAAAATTGATTCGACTTTTTTATCCAAATTTGTTAATTTGGGGTTTTTGATATTTTTTGCCATCGACATGATGGACATTAACAAATTTATATATTATTTCTCAATCAAAGAAAAATATCAACTAAAAGATTGAATTTCATATTAATTTATAGTTGAGTTATGCCCATAGTTTAATTATTTACATATAATAAATTCAATTTATTTGTGTAATGATCCGTTTAATATTGGACAAATTATTTTAAGTACACGAAAAAAAATAAAATAAAAAATGTAAGCATTAAAAATATAAAATATTGTCTAATTTCTTTGCTTAGTCACACATTCTTAATGGAACATAAATCAATATACTCAATGAAATTTTTGATTAGAAAATTTCTAATAAAGAATTTCACTAAGTATTACTTCATAAAGAGAATAATAATTTGTATTAATTTTAATATGGATTCGAATTTTCAGCAATATACAATGAACCCGGAATATTCAAAAGATTTTAGACATATCCAAAATTATTTCAAAAAGCATGAATTTTATACTTCAATTGCCCATAATTTTTATTTCATTTATTTAAAATTAGTTATTCAATTTACTGTTCGTATTTGAATATTACATTATTGGAACATATACTCAATTCATGGCTTTGTGGACATTATCTTAACTGTCGTGATATCTAGATCACTTTTGTACGGATAATATATATAATTGCTTTTAATTCTAATAGTATACTCAAATTGGTTTTCTTCAAAAATCTTAATTATTCTTTTCTATTATTTTACTTAAAAATTTGGTAAATTTTAAGCTATTTATGAAATATAATCTTTTGGAATTAATTGTAACCAAAACACGATAACAGCAACCATAAATGATAAAAATAATAAAAACAAATAATATTTATATTTTAATAATTATATATTTAGTTTACTAAATTATCATCTAATGATAAAATTGATATTTTATTGATTTTGGTTCATTAATGAATTTATAATTCTTAAATCAATACGTATTACTTATTGGTTTTGAGTTAAAGAAATATATTTTAAATTGTAATACTCGTACGATATTCAATATTTGAAATTAAGATTTATCGTTTTGGTAGTTAATCTATAGATCACTTTCAATAATGAATTAATTGAATTAGGAAGTAACTTTAGAACATGCACCCCGTTCACTTGGAATACTTTTTAAAACAGTTTATCTTACATAATCATAATCTATATTGCTTTATGTTAATAACTGTGGAAACACAATTTTGTTTTGCATATAAATGTGTTATCAAAGAATAGTCAAAACTATAAATTACTTAAAATTCATATACTACCGAGTTGATAATTAAGATGCTAATCTGGATAAATTGTTCAAAATAATTTAGATTGTGTAATGTATAAACTTATGTGATGCAAGAAGGATATAAACTTCAAGCTAGACAAATAAGAAAAATATTGATACATGCAATAATAATATTGTAAAATAATAATTTGTTCCATTTTATCCAACAAACGATTCAATTTAGTTGTACATTAAATGAAATATTATACAACTATAATAAATGCAGCAAATGTTGTTCTGATTTGAATCACTGTTAATGTAAAGAGATTGGATATAGATACTTTTTTCAAATAATAATCTATTTATTAATTTATTACAAAGAATTATTGCTTTTAACCGATTGTCAGTTAAAAAATAAGAAAACATTTCTTAATATATTTAATCATATAACGTTTAGTAAATAAAAGATAACATTATGAAAAACTATTTTATTATAAAAAAAATAATATATTTCTTGAAAAGGCTGTATTTGAATCAAATTGAACTCGTCTAAAATAAAATTAATAAGATGCGGTTGTGCATCTATTTAACAACTAACGTCAATACCACTAATCAACTCACGCAAAAACTTTATAACGCTTTAATTAACCTTGAAATGTCAACAAACGATCAGGAATTGGACCGAAATTCGATGGCGACTTTGTTAGAACCATTAAAGAACGGCAACTAAAATTTAGGTAACTCAACCTATCTTTACCTGTAAGCATTATTAACTTAAAACTCTATCAAACTATATGTTAATAATGGCATATGATCATATCTAAAGATATGGTGTCAATAGTACATGTATCAACATAGTAGAGGTTGCTGAAGATTTATATTACAATTCTACACTACGGTTTATTAAGATTCTGCATTTAATTATAAATAAAATATTTTTATATTGAACAAAACGGTACAATGTTAAGAGAAGCGTCACAAAATTATATAAAGTTATTTATAGTGAAAGATGAAGGATCGAATGAAATAATCTACGTTAGAGCGCATACTAACATTAGATACCTTTGAATGTGTTCGAGACAAAAATATGCCACATATACTAAATAAATGATTGTAGAGGATTAAACATTCATTCACGCAAGCGACGACATCGAAAATTTGATAATTTCTGATAAATAAATGTATGCAATTCAATACAATATCATCCAAATGTACATGAAATGATCGTGAGAAGTTAGTGGGCTTGTAACAACACACTATGCGTTAACGAAAATCAGTAAGTACACACAATGATACGTTGGTGACTTTGGGCACAAAAACAATTTTGACTGGATTGTAAATGAATGCTTCGAAAACCAGGCAATTCCTCCACATAGATTAATTTTACTCAAGTGTTTTGTGTTACAAGTTTAAGTATGACGCAGTGTGTATAGTGTTCTCAATTTTATAAAATAAAGCTAGTTTCAAAGTGTTTACCCTTTTAGTTTTAAATTGAATACCCTTTTAGCACATTTTTTATCTCCTGATATTTTGAATTGGCATCATAATTATTTTCACCCAATTTACCGTAATATTAATCACAAAGTCAAATAATTTATTAATTTATTATATCATCTTGAAATCAATTTTCATTCAGTTTATAGTTTTAATGAAATTATTTACAAAGTAAAAGCATATTTATAAATAAAAAAGAAATGAAAATTGAATTAAAAGAAAAGATAACGTTCGTAATAATATTTTTAAATATTCACATTAATTTTCAAATAATCTGCCTTACCGATTTCAATTTGTTATTTATACTATGGATTTTAAATCGACTAAATCGACTGAATGTCAGATAAAAGTTCAGTGTGGCGACATGACATTATTCATTGTTGGAATACGCGAGATTCAAGCAGGAGAAACAAATTCTTTTTTTTATGTGTTTTTATAATATAAAGATAGCATTAACTTATCTGTAATTATTTGTTTTATTTCTAAAGTAATCTATTTGTAAGTTAACAAAAATAGTTTTTTGTGTTTACAAATCATTCGAATTTACATAGTACCTAGATTACAATACGGTGTTAGCATTTTTCTGTAAGAATAATATTTCCTGTGTGTGTGTATTTTATATCAGCAGCATCAAGAATTTTATTTGGATATAATGTCTTCATCGGATACAGTTAAAAATGTAAATAGTATAATTTAAAATTGTTCATTGTTCATATTAATAAGTAAAATGTTAAATTTAGTGCAAATATTGACGACATTCAAATTCAATGTCGATCATATGCATATTTGGATCGGTAGACGGTTGACATTTTTTTTTTGTTATGCATTCTGCCTTCGGCAGGGTTGGTAAAAACTATGCGAATATATAAAATCAAAAGGATTTATACTTTTGTGGTTATTTTGTTTATCAAAAAAACCTAACTTTACTATAGAAGGGTGCGGTTCTTGATTCTTGATAATTATACGATAATATATAATTTATATTTTTCCTGATGTGACTAATGATTGAATTTGTTTTTTAAAAAAAAATTGTATTTGTATTTTTTTCTTTTATTTATCTTAAATTGCTTGTATTGTGTAAATAAATTGAGAAAATGTGTATTAAACTGAACTGATAAAGATTAGATTATAAATGCAATAGGTCAATGTATTTTGTATTGAGGATGATTGAAGCACTTTGTAAACAATAAACAATGTATTTTAGAACAGTCTTTGTTACATAGACCATTGTCAGAGAATCTATCATGTAAATTTTATACATTAATATTTTTGTATTAGTTAATTTACTCTTAATTTTGCTAACTTATATATTCCGCCATATGGCTGGAATTAATCTATCTAAAAATGTAAGTGATGAGACCCAGATTCATATATTATTTTCTGAGTATGAAAATCACACATTGTTCACCGGTATGAAGCACTGAATCTACGTTTTCAATTTAGGGTTTTAACATTCATCATAGATTTACGTGTCGCAATTTAATTGTAACTATGAATTATAATATATGTTGACGGTAGACGAATTATAATCTCAAAAAATTGTTTTATTAAACATAAGCATCCGAATATGTCGAAACAGTAATTAATTTTTTTTTAGAATACCATTTTTATAGAATGCAGTCAACTATATTGACTACATACTATTAATTGTAATGTAATACTCGTATATATGCTATTAATAACACTATTTATTATAATTTAGTGATTTGAATACTAATTAATGAAATATATTTGAGAATATATGTTATTATTTAATTAAATATTATTTCCAAGAAAACATGTATAGTCTACTTTATGTGTCTGCACTCTATATTTGATAATAATCTAAATTTTATTGACTACATGATAATATGTGACTATATTACCATAAAACAACAGTTTTAACTATTTAGGGAAGGAAGTACATATTTTAAATGTTAGATTAATTTATTAATAATTTATCAGCAATAACTACGGTGACTGGCTTCCATCAGAACATTCACCAGGTTCATAAATACAACAGTAATACCTATTCACAATTACACGCTCCCTTTAACTGACATATTATGTGATCGTGTATCTTATATATTGAGCAATCTATAGATGTTAATGTCGTCCACTACATTTATTTAGATTATATATAAGATTTAAATTAAGTTCGTTTATTCTATTTTCTACTTTCTAATAGTACCAGAAACAATGATATTATACTTTGTAATTATTTTGATTTATTAACCTTTTATATTCTATTTATTACCACTATATGAATGCAAAACAAAATTATATAATTTTTTCGTTTTATTATTTAGAATTTTAATTGATCAATTGCCTTAATAATATTATGTTTTAAATATTGTTTTTAATTTACAATTTTAGTTTTCGAGTTTAGAGACGCCCGGTTATGTGGGCTTTGCAAATCTACCAAATCAAGTGCATAGGAAATCGGTAAAAAAAGGATTTGAATTTACATTAATGGTTGTCGGTGAATCTGGTTTGGGTAAATCAACGCTTGTTAATAGTTTATTTTTAACTGATTTATATCCTGAAAGAGTCATTCCAGATGCAGTTGGTATGTCTATTATATATTATAAATCACAGTGTTTTTTACTATTATTATAATATTTTATATAATTTATTGCTCGTATAGAAAAACAAAAGCAAACTGTTAAATTGGACGCATCAACTGTTGAAATTGAGGAACGTGGTGTAAAATTACGTTTAACTGTTGTCGATACACCCGGTTTTGGTGATGCAATTGATAATTCAGATAGTTTTAGTGCAATTTTGGAATATATTGATGATCAATATGAACGTTTTTTACGTGATGAAAGTGGATTAAATCGCCGAAATATTGTTGATAATCGAATTCATTGTTGTTTTTATTTTATTTCACCTTTTGGACATGGGTGAGTAATGTTTTAATTATTATAATTTTATTGACTTTTTTTTTATATATTATTTATTATAATAAATATAATTTAATAAATAAATTTTCAGAATGAAACCACTTGATATTGAATTTATGAAGAAATTGCATTCTAAGGTAAATATAGTTCCTGTCATTGCAAAAGCCGATTGTTTAACTAAAAAAGAAATTCAAAGATTGAAATGTAGAATTTTACAAGAAATTGAAGAAAATGGTATTAAAATTTATCCATTACCTGATTGTGATAGTGATGAAGATGAGGATTATAAAGAGCAAGTAATATATGTTTTATTATTAGTATTTTCATACATTTTCATTGTTAATCATATTTTATATAATATTTTTTCTGCTCAGTGATAATCATTGAGAAAATGTTGGTATCATAAGTATTTGAGTGTAAGTAAATAATTGAATTTAATTGTTATTATTAAATTAGGTTCGTCAATTAAAGGAAGCGGTACCATTTGCTGTGTGTGGTGCCACAACACTTTTGGAAGTTAAAGGACGAAAAGTTAGAGGCCGTCTATATCCATGGGGTGTTGTAGAAGTTGAAAATCCTGATCATTGTGATTTTATTAAATTGAGGACAATGTTAATGTAAGTTAAGTTTTTTTTTTGGTTTTTTTTTTTTTTTTTTGTTAATAATTTGGTTGTTTTTTTTTTGTCGTTCTTCTATCACAATTTTAGTACACATATGCAAGATTTACAAGAAGTGACACAGGAAGTACATTATGAAAATTATCGTTCTGAACGTTTAGCCAAAGGGGTAAAAAGAAATGTTGCTACTAAAGAAGATACGAATAATATGCATTCATTACAATCAATGCAATCATCGGACAAGGATAGAATTTTATTAGAAAAGGAAGCTGAATTACGTCGAATGCATGAAATGCTTGCACAAATGCAAGCTAAAATGCAAGCACAAAAGTAATTTAGTATCAAACAGATGTAAAATGGAGATTGAAAATATAAAAGCCTTTTATGTAATTGTATATATATTATATATATAATAAAAAATATGCATATTATGTAAGTATACACATATTTTATACATATAAACATATATTTTTTAGATTGAAAACCAAATCAAATAAAAATAATAAAATTTATCATTAAATTTATAAGATTGATTAACTAATAAATAATCACATAAATTATTTGAATAGAACTATTTTATATATTGAACAAATTAAAACATATTAGTTCTTATCATTTATTTATGTTTGGTTAGAATATTTTCAATTCTACTGTCCATTAATGTGGAATACTTTTTTTTAAATTACCCATTTCTATTCAATTATGCCAATTTTGTTGCAAAGTACTTTCAGCATTTACGATCAATGAATATACTTATCTGTATATCTATGTTTTTTTGTTTATAATTTTAAAATAATTTCATTAACATAGTAAATATATTCATAGGCTCTTAATTGTTTCAGATAATTATATATTATAACATAATTGTTTTTGTTTATGTTTCAAGTATACCGAATGACTATCTGCGACTGAATTTTTCTTGCTTATACATATTTTATATTAACACAAGATATCAGTGGAAAACATTTGTCTAATATTCATGGAGAATATATTTTAGAACTAAATTATTTAGTTGTAAGTTGTAAATTAATAATCAGAATAGTTAATCGATTTTTCTCTTGGGAAAATTCTTTTTAATTTCCATTAAATTTTATTCAAATTAATATTCACTATGTTGAACATTTCCAGTTAGATTGGGAACAACATAAATTTATTTAAAATCTCCTATTATAAAAGTAAAGGTATTATTATAATTATTTTTTAAGACTTCACATTCAATCATTGTATTTTTTAAATTTATAATTTAAGATGTTAATTTATGCTATTAAAAAGTATATAGATAATAATCGAATATGTATTACAGCCAAAATTTATGAATCGCTCAAATATTTTTTTTTCTTTTATAAAATGATGTATTTAAAAAAAAAAAAAAAAGAAACCACTAAATTTTTGTTTGATTCTATACAAATAGTAAAAATTAATATTTTTTTTTTTAATTATCATATAGTTTTATAAGTTCATTTTAATTTATAAAATAGTTTAAATATCGAATTATATAAATTTGTGCAATAATATATTTTTTGACATTTTCCAGATATTACGTCTTGGAAGACTTTATGTAGTCAAATCTACTATTATAATAAACAAATTATTTTAATATTTTATTGATACACTTTTAATTTGTATAAATCAATTTAATGTTTTTCTACTCATTTTCAACATGCATCAATCAGTCTAAATTTGCAGATAATCGAGTCGAAAAGATCTGTAATACTTGAATACGACATCTGAATACATTTCAGTGACATTTCATTCCTAACTTAATTTTATTTTCAAAAATTTCAAACAAAATTATCTAATATTATAATTATTACGTAATGATAAATTAAAAGAAAAAAAAAAACAGATATAAAAAATTTTCAATTCATTTATACAATACATTTTTAAAATGTAGTTATACTTAATTTTAAACGATTGACGATGTATATGATTTTCCATATGTTCGAAATTTATTTCAGTCATATTATTTTGCCATAAAAGAAATATTATATTGTGTGTCATTTATTTATTTTAATATTATTTAATCAATGCATTTAAATACCGTATATCACAGTCACAATTAATGAAAATCAAATCTGGGAAATAAAAAAGAATAATAATAAACACATTTCATTTAAGCATTCATTATTTAATCAAATGTATAAACAATAAAAATAAAAATAGCAATTAATAATAGAAAGTACATTTACTCGTATATTTCTAAATTTCGAATAAACTTAAATCAATATTAGCTTCAAAATCAAAAAAAAAAAGAAAAAATATACGAAATTTATTTGTCGATATACATACTCGTAATATTAACGTAAAAAATTTAAATTTATTTTTCTTTTAGTACTTAAAAAGGTCACAAAAATTAATTTAAGCGTATATTTTGTACTTCTAAAATATATATTTTGTATAAAATAAATTGTTCTAAAGAAAATAATATTATGAATTTATTTGAAATTTCTAGTGGCCACACGAATTTATTATGCTGATATTATGAATCAAAATAATATACTCGTATACGTTCTCCGTATCCTATAACATCATCATCTTTAGAATTTGAACAGTTACATCTTTACAATCTGAACAGTAATTTCGATTGCGACAATTATGTGTCTTAAAAATACACTAGCACAAATTACGCATTAAAATGTAGGTTTTAAACAAAGTTTGTATCATTTGAAAAAAAAAAAATAATACAAAATGTATATATGTAATTTGTTCAAGGTTTAAGTTTAAAGGAGCAACATTTGTAATACATACAATGAATTGTAAACTATTTATTTAAAAATAGGTTGCCAATTTCCATTGTAATGAAATGGACACTTTTGGGATTTATATATATTCGTGCTATAGTTGAAAAATTTAATTTTACTGTGTAGGCTAGGTCATTTTAAGGCTACAATAATACCTGATAGTAATTTTCAATCAGTTTTGAAGCTACTGTATATACAATACTCGTATCTTTGTTTCTTTATTACTATATAGTGTTAATACAAAATACATAAAATGTACTTGGCACTTCCTTTTATATAAATAAATAAAAGCTAAGGATGTTTTTGTTGTTTCTATGAACAATCTAAAATTGTATTTTATATTGAATATATATCTTCTGATAAAATAATTTATTTTCAAAAATTTAACGGTATTGATTTTTAAAATACCATAAATGTTAAATAATAGTAAAAAATTCTATGAAATGTTTCACAATGCTTCAAGTTTAAATGATTTACAATTAGATAAATGTAGTAGATTTTTTTTATCTAGCGATGTCAATTTGACAATTCATTTGACATTTCGTGATAGACAAACTTTTACGGTGTGTATGAAAAGTATATTGTAATTTTTTTCAAATACAAAATGAAAAATTGTTTTTCTTTCTAAAATTGATAAGCAGATAAATGGCAATTATTATTTGATATTGTTCAGTTACCGTTTTATATTCATATATAAATATGAAAATTATGTGGCAAAGTAATTTTAATTATAAATAAATTCTTAGTTAACCTTTTGACATTGAAATTTGTTTGACTGACTTGTGTGTAAAATAAAAAAAAAAAATAACTATTGAATTTTTGATTTATCGATCGCAACTCAAAATTTGTTGTACAATTAGCAAATTTATTTTAAACATAAAATACAGAAATAGATAGGATATTAAATATGGCAAAGGATGAGGAAGATGATTTACTGCCTGATAAAGATGCAGCTAAAGGTTTCTATGCAAAATATGAACCGAAAGAGATTTTGGGAAGGTAAGAATTAAGAAGTTTAGTAAATTGTATTTTTTTATTTACATAAATTCAAATAGCAATAAAAAAATATTTTTTCATATTGCACTTCAAGGTCTTTAACCCTTTTGTATTTTTTTTTTTTCCTTATCAAACTAACTATTTAAATGTTCGTTATGCAATGCAATGCATTCAATAAAAGTAATATTCAAATGTACTTGGTTAAGGTAATTGATTTTTTTTTCCATTTTGATCTAATCTAGTTATAATAAAATTATTTTAATTATTTGGATATTCGTAATCAGAAAAACTAGTTTGCAATCAATATAATAAAATTAAAGCATCGAACCTGTTTCTGTTAAATTATTTTTATATTTTTTTAAATACAATTAATATTATAATTTTCTATTCTCTAAAAAAAATTGCAACGTTTTATTTTATTTTTTTTTTTTTTGAAATTCGGTTATGTAAAATAACAATAAGGAAGAATTATCACCTTGGAAAGTTTAAAAGTTTATATTCTGGGATGAGAATAAGATGTAGCTATTGCAATAAATATTATTTCTTTATAAGGTGAATAAGAATTATTACATTTTCAGTTATAATTAGAATATATTTTAAATATCGATATTAATTAAATTAAGTATCATAAAATGTTAGTTATAACGTCATCTAGTTGTATTATTGGTGATAAATGTAGTGCCTGGCTGTCATCTAGAACACTGAACCCATCTATACCGTCTCGTGGTGTCAACCGGTATCTTGACTCAAATTTATATGAATCGAGAATAAATAGATGGTATATGTTGTGTATGTCGATTAGGTGAAAAATATATCTCCAACAACCTCTGAGTAGTTAGGAATTTATGATGCACCACTCTTATATTTCATTCAGATGTCTACAATTATATAGTTGCTACTTCATTGTCCATTCGATAATTTTAATTTATTGTTGATCTATTGACATAGGTTATGTTGTTACTTGCATATTAGAGACGGGGCATTTAACATTGTTGTAGCGCCCCATGCACCCATGTGATTGGTTTAAGCTTCAAGATGATGTAGTGGCCGAGCGGGGTCACTTATAATTCGATCAAGATTTATGTCAATATGTGATTGGTTTTATAAAGATGTTGTCAATATCTTTACTTGTTATTCAATCCAATGCAAAAAAAAAAAACATTTCAACATTAAACTATATAATATGTAGCTGCGGATTTATTCACCACTTTGATGAAATATTCAAATATCTGGAATCTGATTATTATAATTGATCATATTTTTTCAGTTGGTAAATCTCAATTATAGTTTTGCTAATGTAGTATTCAAATCACGGTAATAATGATGTTGAGCATAGCGAACCTTCACTTGCCTATAAATCATTTATGTTTTATTTCAAATATTTATATTATTATGTTTTTAAATAATTATTTATTCTATATTTTATACTCAGATTAAACATCATAATATTACTTATTTGACTAAAAATAATTATTATATGTATATTTGTTAGTTAAATAAGATGTAATCTGTATTTATTAAGAAAGAATATGATATTTTTTCCAAGTATCTTTTTTCAGGTAAAATATTTATTTAATATATTTTTACGAACTGTTGTAAGTTTCCATTTTGAACTCTTGTAATATTCCATTTGAACAATTTGTTATTTTACGGAATTTTCCACATAAATTCTAATTGAATGGAAAATCCAAATTTTTTTAATTAAATCCATCATGGCAAATTTATATTACATTGATTTTAAATAAATGACATTTTTTCATTTTTATTTAATGTTGCAATTATATGGATATTCGTTTACATATCACCTTTGAAATTGAATGCAATAAATGTTTTAAATTATGAGTAATTTTGTAATATGCCACCCACAATGTTCAAATTACTTTTATTTAAATTCGTATCGCTAATTTATAATTATTGGTTTTTGGTTTTATAAATTTTGTATTCAATTTAAGATTGTTTCAACTAATATATAATAATATAAATATAATATTATATGCATTCAATTATTAATTAGTCATCAGTAAATTGTATTTTCTAGACATTTGTTGTATTCTACAGGATATTTCTATAACACCTTGCGGTTATATGTGTGAGACACAATTTTGTTTTTTAAAAAAAAAAACTTTTTGAGATCATGGAACATAAAATCGTTAAAGAATTAAGGTCAACCTTTAGTTCATATGATTCGCATTTAAATTTATATCATTTGCTAGTACAATAAATGTAGAATGTCAGTCATTACAGTATCCTAATTTACTTCTTCTATTTTGCTTCTATCTTCCACTATCCCGTTTAGTCAATTTCTGCTTTGGCTATATCGGAAATGAGAGCAAAAGTTTTCGAAAATATTGTTTTATGTTTTTATAATATCAAATTTAAATTTAACAGTAACTAATGTTAGTAAATAATGTCTGGTATAATGTTATGTTATGCTATGATATCAACCATATGTAATGTAAAGAGAAAAATTATCGAAGCATTAAAATTTGTTCAGTTGAAAAATAAACTGAATGAAAAATGAATTATTTTGTTGTAAAGTAAAACTTGTTCATACGTGGTATACGCGTGTAATATTTTGCTGAAGGTTTTGAAAGTGATTTTGTGCAATATGTTTTTATATTTTGGTTCATTGAGATAAAATCCATTTGACACCTTTGATTTAATAATACGTGTCCGAAATGTCCAATTTCGCCATTGAAATTGGCACCAACTAAAACTGCTTCAGAACTGAATTCCACAACTGTACAGTTTTACAAATACTAAATGTGAAATTAATGATTACTGTCCGAAATAAAAATGCACTGCTTAATGTTAAATTAAATTATACAAGTTAAACTGCACAGTTGTTCAATTCATTTCGAATAGGTCCTGTAATGCATGTCTTAAAGTATGTAGAAATGATTCATAAGCTCATTACTTGTCTAAAAGTTAATTTTGTTTACTAATTTCTTTCTTTCAATAAACAAAGACTATATTAACTTTAAGTAAATCGTTTTTTTATTTTCTTAAACTTTTGCATCGTAGTTGCACATAATTTTATCATAAGAAATCTGATAAGAATATAATAATAAATCATATTCTAATATTTTTCATGTAAAAGATGTAACGTCATTTATTTATAATCAAAATAATATTTCCATATTTTGCTTACAAATAACGAGCATGTACATTATGTTTGCCGTTCTTTGAAATTTATTTAAAAGTTAAATAATTACGCAACACTTGGTTCATACATCACCGATATCTTAATATTCTGAATATCACTGCCAGTTTACACAATTTCTCGTTTGATATTGAACTTAAAAAAAATGTTTACACTATTTTGCCATTTTCAACATTTCGCAGCCATATAATAGTACCGATCTTAAAAATATGCTATCGACATTCTATTGAAATAATAGGAATGATACAGAATATATTGTAATTACTGTTAACATAGCCAGTAGTCGATTAAAATTATGATAATCTATGAACTGTCGATCTGTAAATAATTATATGAGTATAAATCTATTATAAAAATATTATAAACAATTTGTATTAATGAATGCAAACATTTCTGTGTTTATTGCTATATTTGTCCTATTAATCCAGGACCACAGGTAATAGAATTTTACTCATTAATGCTCCTCATATTTTAAAAATAAATAAATGTAAATAATAATATAATACAATAAAATTAAATATAATTCAAGAAATAATATAATATAATAAGATAAGCGGTCATTTTCAATCCATCTAGGTCAGTTCATTTATTTATTATTGTTTTTCATTATTGTAAGTACAAAATACTCTGTTCTCTATATTCAAATCGATAATTATGTTTCTTAGTTAATAAATTAGATTATAGTGAAACTATGATAATCTTCTCTAAATCAGTTTCAATATTCAATGTACATCAATAATCTAATAGTATAGTTAGTTATGCATTCTTCGATTTTTCTATTTATATTGACTGTTAATAAAATATGAAACTACCATAAGTAAATATATATATCTATTTTAATAATTTAATTCATTAATAACATAACAATAAATTTAATAAATTGTTTACTATATTCATAATATCTTGCTTCTTTTAGTTTGCCTCAAAAATGTTTTATTCTATAATTATATTATCAATTGAAATTGGACATCAATTTCTAAATAATAATAATATATTTATATTATAAAAATGCTTAATATAATTTTTTATAAATATATATATGATTATACAAGTAGATAATAGTGATTTCATTAGCTATATATGAGTACTCGTATTAGAATTACGTTATGACATTATGTTGATTAGATGATCTTAATTAATGTTAAACTGATCATTATAATATTGCATTTATTATTACTCAATTTCATTAATAATCCTTATTATTAAAAAAAAAAATGATGAACTATCTATTAAGTTGATGTGAAGAGTTTATTCACTGAGTACACCAACGCTAATGGCTAATGTTAGATCAGTGACTTTACGAAAAACATTAAGAATTGTGGGTTATTCATTCGATAGATAAGATAAGAAAGATTCAACAACTGATTTATTAGTGTGTGTGAAATGAATAGACAATATATCATGCTGGGTACGATTTGGGTACGATCTGTGGAATTCTGTTTGAACCCATTGCATAGTTATTAGTAACATTTAACATACAATAAAACGTTCATCAGCGTGCCCCTATGTGCACGTATATTCAACTATTCATATGTTTTGTCGCTATAGGACACTGATTTGGTGATTTTAGTAGAAAGGCGTTTCTTGGCGATTTTAGTAGAAATGCGTTTCATATGATAGAAGCAGATGAATACATAATTTCAATGGAATTCTCAAATAGTTTTTAAATTACTGTATCCCATATTTGTAATACACAGTAAATAACTCTATTATCATTTCAAGTAAGTATATGTTTTTTTTAAAAAAGATTATCATCATTTTCAACTAGTCTGAGCATATGCTATTTTATTTGGCGTTACCAATGTGTAGGCAACATTAATTGTTAATTGTCCAATGGGAGTTAATTATAGTCGAATTTTGAAATAACAATTATTCGTTTTTCAAAGGATGAATATTCATAATTTGGGTAATATAAAATAGTCAGTTTAAAATGTATTCTCGTGTAAATCCCTTTTGTGTAGAATAAATTTCCATTATTTCTTTATTTCTTGTACAGTTTTGTCTGTATTATTGTTATAGGTTAACAATGGGTGAATGAAGTGCTCGAATAATATTTTTCTATATTTATCTCCTTGCTGAATCATCGGAAAGACGATCACAATATATGTGCGATCGTAACCAAAAATATATTTATATATATATATAATAGAAGTTTCTGCAGTTTTTCGGTTGATATTTGACGTTATATGTGTGTACGGAACTGCAAATTAATATCATAATGCTGTCCTATGCACTGATGTGGCATAAAGATTAAGATGATGATGAAATTCTAATACACAAATTGTTAAAAACTAGAACTAATATTTGCCACTTCGAGTTGTTTTTTGCTTTTTGAAAATAAATATAATATAATTTTCCATTTTATCGGAAGATTTATTGTTATAATGAACAAATGATTTATAATTTGTAAATATTAATGATGACGAATAATGAGCTTATTTACTTTGACATTCGAATTTTTTTTCTCCTTTAAATTAAAATAATGAACATAAAAGTTTTCTAGTTGCCAGATGAAAAATATGTTTATATTTATCTTTTAGATAATAATTTGTATTAATTAATTAGTTAATTAATTTTTTTTTAAGGGGTATCAGTTCAACGGTAAGACGGTGTATCGAAAAAGAAACTGGCAGAGAATTTGCTGCAAAAATTATTGATTTAGGTGTAGATGGTGGCGATGGAACTTCTCAGCAATTACTAGATGCAACACGTCAGGAAATTGCTATATTACGGCAAGTTATCGGACATCCTTTTTTAAGTAATTTTTTTTTTTTTTTTTAAATAATTTAATTAAATATAAATAAATTATAATGTATATTTATAAATATTTATTACAACAGTTGAATTACAAGATGTATTTGAATCCGATGCGTTTATATTTCTTGTTTTTGAATTATGTCGTAATGGAGAATTATTTGATTATTTAACATCAGTTGTTACATTGTCAGAGAAAAAAACTAGATATATTATGAGGTTTGTATTACTTAATATATTAATATATTTTTATTTATTTTTTTTGTTAATAATATTTCCCAATTTGATATTCCGTCAGAGATAATGAGTTTTATAATACATAAATGTTTTCTATTATATGTTAATTTAGTCTGTAATTGAGTAGTATTTCTAGTATTGCAAACTTTAACAGAATGCCACTTTGAATCGATGTCAAATTTATCGTGTAGGAATAGAATTTAAGTATGACCGCAATGATTATACTATTGATATATTTTATATATTGTGAAGCTACAAAATGTACAATATTAAATTATTCTTGATCAGTTGAAAAACAAACTATTATATTTAATATGAATCCGTTCATAATCTCTAATAGTATTATAATTTGTATTATTTGCATATTTTAACAAAAAAATATGCCTCAGTTCTGACTCATATTTTATTACGCTGATAAAATGATAAAGGTGATGATGATGATAGCGTGATGTTCTATAAAACGCATATATTTTTTAATATTATTTTTTTAATTACAAATAGATAAAGCCTAATTAATTCATGTATTATATATTTTTCCTTGTAATCTTTTTAATATCCTAGTCCTTATTATTATTACATATGAACATTTTTCTATTGTTCTGATGTACATGTTAATATTTTTCTATAAATTGTGTTTGCCTATTTGTTTTTGCGTCTGAAAAGTATTTAATTTGAGTTTCAAACTATTTGTATTTTAAATATTCGTATAATATTCTTCTATATAAATTGATATATTAAAAATTTTAGACAAGTATTTGAAGGTGTCGATTTTATTCATTCACATAATATTGTGCACAGAGACTTAAAACCTGAAAATATTCTACTTGACAATAATTTTAATGTTAAAATAACAGATTTTGGTTTTGCTAAAATATTAAAGGATGGTGACAAATTATATGGTAATTTATTAAATTTCTATAAAATAGAATATTAATTTAAAAAAATTTAAAATGGAAACTAAAAATATTTATTCAGATTTATGTGGTACGCCGGGATACTTAGCACCAGAAACTTTAAAATGTAGTATGTGGGAAACGGCACCTGGATACTCAAAAGAAGTAGATGTGTAATATTTTTTCTATTAAATGTATATATTTAATTTTTAGGATTTTTTAATTAACATAATCTTTTATGTATTTAGATGGGCTTGTGGTGTTATCATGTTTACACTATTAGTTGGTTGTCCACCGTTTTGGCATCGAAAACAAATGGTTATGCTTAGAAATATAATGGAAGGTAAATATAGCTTTACATCACCAGAATGGGCTGACATATCTGGTAAGTGATGAAATTAATCATATTGTTTTTTGTTTTTTTTTTCATCTCATTTTATTATCAGTAGGTGAACTATTCTGTGAAAAAAAAACTTAGAAAATTTCAAAATAATTTCATTTCGTCATAATGAAAACTCGGGTCATAGTTCACTTCGCTACATATATTGGCAATGTTACCCGTTTTCAATGATATGGAAGAAGAAAAATAACCCATCCAATTACCTATAGCCATTACCTCAATATCGAATATCATTGAAAAATCATTCATGTAATACATTTGAGTTTGACAAGAAGCATTATAATAATGGCTAACCTATACTGCATTAAGAATAATTTCTAAATGTGAGCGTGCAAATCTTGTAAAATTTAATGCAAACAAAGTACAATTGCCTTTACTATCGCATAAATGCTCTTGATTCTTTAATAAATTTTGATGTCAATTTTCTTTTCGATTTGATTCCCTCTCTCACATTAATTCTAAGCTACATTGGAATGATCAAATATCTTGAACGTGGCTAAAGGTGATAAAAACATATATTTTAACAAAATATTGATTTCCTCAACTTAATTCAAATGGTCGTCACATATATTCCCTTGGGCGTAATATGTGTTCAATTTTCTTTATTCTATAAATATTGGCACTGCCTATTACCAGTGTTGAGCTCAACATGTTTGGTAGTCGCATATGCGATCTGTTGATTTTAAATTTGGTCGGTTTTAACACAAATGTTCACAAATTTTTTTATTTACAATTAATAAAAAGAAATAGGGTAGCGCCGCGCTGTAAAATATAATTTTAAAACTGTGATAACGTCGATATATTTTCGTATTATTTTATTATATATTAGTTGATGTTTTATATACTCTCGACATTAGATGTTAAATTATATCGGTATACAGTTAAACATAAGCCAATTATCTTTAAATTTTTATTGTATGTTCAATGTATGGACACTTGAATCGACGATCTCTGTCAACACCACATTTCACTTACTACTAATCGTTTCATTATAATTATCGTTATTTTATATTTACAGAAGATCCAAAGGATTTGATTAGAAAATGTTTAGTTGTAGAACCTGAAAATAGAATTACTGTAAAGGAAGCATTAAATCATTCATTTTTCACCACAACGGTAAGCTATTGTTTTTCCTTCTGATTTTTTTACAAAATTAATTTTTTAAGCAAATCAACAAAATAGAATTGTAAGAATTTCGTAAAATGAATTTCTTCTTCTTTACTTATTTTGGTTACGTACATTTTTTAAATACAAATTATTTTTATTTTTATTTTTATTTTATTTTCTATTGTAAATATTATTTCAAATTTTGTTTTTTTGTTTTTTTCTCCTTTATTTTGTTTTTTTTTTTTTTATTTTTTTTTCAAATCGCTTTTTTGACAT
>JANSTX010045862.1:0-12228 GCA_027564355.1 Penthetria funebris | reverse complement strand
TACTATTGTCAAAAATTTTGAAAATTGTACTAGTGTGTATTTGCGTTGTATGGTACGCGAATTTTATTTTGGTCGTCAACATAACCTCAAAAACATAAATATACAGCAGAATATAATAAAACTTTTTGTTTCTTTGATATAATTTTAAATTATAACCACAAAATAAATAACAAGCAATAAATAAATTTTAACCGCGAAATAAATTCTATTTACAAAATAAATTAAAATCAGGGTTATGGTTAACGCAGAACTTTGGTAAAGCCCTTTAAAGTCGCATAGTAGGATTATATTAATTGCAAAATTAATATATTCACAGTATTAACTTTACAAGAACCGTGTAAAAATTTAAATAGTACGCGAATGCAATTCCTATGTCGCAAGCTCTTAAGAGTCGTTTTTAAGGATTATAAAATAAATGTTTAACTAATAATTTAAAATATGACCCCAATTTTTTTTTTAGGTATTTTGAACGAACGCATACTTTTAAAAAGAGTATATGGAAAAAATCTATTGGAAATAAAATTATTAGCTGACGCAAATAAAGAATATGTAAATGATGAAATTATTGGTGAACGTCAGAGAATAATCCACGATGCCAAGAGTATAGTAACCTATATTCCAAATGAAATAAATAAACAAACAGAATCAATGTCTATCCATCAATTTTCAAAAAACAGTAAACATATTTTAAAAAATAGAAATATTTATTTAAATAACGATAAATCAAAGAAATATTATTCGGAGAACAATTCAAAATATTTCACGAACGGTAATAGTGTGTATAATAATCATAGAAATCGACATCGTCGTGCCTTTATTACACCAATAATTAATCAATATATTAATAATAGTATTTTCCCTCCACAATTACATCGAGAAAAAATAACATCACACAAAACAGATACATATTCTGAAAGTCAAAATACTTTAAATTTGGAAGAAAATTCTCGATCTAAATATGAACACACTGCATATGCAAAAGAAGAAAGTAATAGATCAAATGAAAGTAGTACAAGTGATAGCACAGTTAAAAATAATAATAATGAGTTTGTTAAAATTAGTGAAAATCAGGATTCTGATGAACACATAATCATCTTAACAGAAGATGTTGTTGAAAGTGAGAATATTGGTAGTTATGAACAACAAAAAAATTTCAGTGGTTATATAAGTGATGAACCACATATATTACCATTAAGGCCTATTATACGGGGACCTTTGGATGAACATCAGGAAGAGGTTTCAATAATATATGCCGAACAACACACAGAAGTTAAATTAAATTGTGAAGTTGATTTAGATATAACTTCAACAGTATGGATGAAAGACGGACAGGTAATTACAATTATATTTTAAAATAAAAAATTAACTAAACAGGTATTATCAATAATTTGTAAGTGTTCTGGCGCCGTTTGGAACTAATATTAATTCCACTAACCTTAGCTATGAACCTATCGAAACTTTTCAATTACATTTGAAACGTCAACAAATAACGATTTAACAGGAGACCTTCAGCTAGTAACTAAATAGATCGTATATCAATTAGTACCAATGCAAAGATGTTAAGGCAATGACTAGAAATCGTCAACATTGGTGGTTGTTCGTTCATGTCATATGCTTCCGCGCGGAAAACGTATACAACGTAAGATAAAACAGAAAGTAACAAAATGTCAGTTACATGTCACTTTGACAAAAGGAGTGGTCAAATAAAATCAATCCAGCTTAAATATATTCCAGCTTTCCTTAAGCTTTTTTATTTCACGTCATATCATTGAAAATACTATCTACTTATATGAATAATGATAAACTGTTGCAGTAGTAACCCTAATCTTACCTACCGATAGATATATGTCGTCTGCTGTGATGAAAGCAGTGATTTTATGAAGTTACACCTATAACAATTTATGCACAAAAGGGTAATATATTGCTTGTTTTCAAGAAAAGAGATTTGAGTAGCCTACTTAAATTTTATTAAGACTCATAAATATGTTTCTTAAAATTCCTGATAATACCAATACTCCTGGTCCTGAAGAAATAACATATTTTAAAGGCTGTCTAAAGTCCCGCATGCAAACTAAGTCTTGGTATTTGCAAAATATTTAAAATATATATAAGATATTTAATCAAACACCTGTAGCTTCCTTTACAGAAGTTAATAGCATGTTTTAAAGCTTGATGATGAATTAGTGTGTTCTTCTGTATATATTATCATTGCGATTTTTCTGCTGATAATGATAGCATTACCGTGCATCAATACTAAATATGATCACTTTTGGTATAACAACTATCGCGAATATCTCGTCTGTGGAACGTCTGCCTGTGTTATTTATGTTTTCGTTTCAATTCTTCTACTACTACTACTAGTTTATTTTTTGCACATCAACGGTATTTTCTGTTAATAAACATTAAAGAGTAAGCACCTTCCTAGAAAATAAATAATGCAAAAAAAATCTAATAGTTCTAAATTTGAATATTTAAGTCTTACTCTCGAGATTTAACTGCCATATACTCATTTCTATCACATATTTTTATAAATTGATAATTAATTTGATAAGGAAACGAACACATAGATGAGATAAGACGGAATTATTACTTTAAATAAATAATTCTTATTTTGCTTTAGATGGTGCATACTACCAACAGAAATTCAAGACCTACTGATAATCGCTTTATTAGTGAAATAAAAGGTAGTCTAACAATTGCAAATGTTATGCTCGAAGATGATGGAAAATGGCAATGCGAAGCTGAAAATGCTAGAGGCTATATTGAAAACGCGAGACCGATAAAATTAGTAGTATTAGGTAAGTCAATTAGATGTCGTTTTTGTTGAAATGCACCGATCTATACTCAAATTATTTAATATATTATTGGATAATTATAATTGATCCTATATTTTCCAGTTGGTAAATATCTATTATAAATAGTTTTTGTTCACATTTGATATTACATGTACGAGTAAGTATATTGAAGCGACTAAAGAATGTCTTAATGCCGCTTTATGCGTCCTTAAGCCGTAAAAGTTTAGATTATAAGATGCATTAGAAATAATTTGTTTACACGGGTTACATTAATCGGTTTTTGTCTAATATGATTGTTAATAAGTAAAACTTATTTTATTGAATTGAGAAAGCTGGAAAAGCAGCAACATTCTATATTTTAACTTCATTATAATATAAGTTATTCATTATCAAATTTATATTAGTAATCATTTATAATGATAAGTGCCGAGCATGTTTCAGGTAGATATGCACGATATTTCAATGTTCCTGCCGCCGTTAGCTCCGTTTAGCGTGCATATATAAATTGTAGTTTTGAAGAAGTTAGTAATCCTTTTTATTCAATTTCAAATTTTTAAATCTGCAATGCGATTGATTGTGGGATTACGTAATAATACAACGGCGAAAGACATTCGCTTTGAAAGCAGCGGGACACTACATTGCTCGAAAACAGGGCTATTATAAATAAACTCATCAGTTCGCAGTGAATATGCGTGATATTTTAATCATCTAATGTAGTTTAGGAATATTTCGAAGAGAAAATCTCTGAACTAAGCTAATCTAAAAAAGTGTTTTTCTAATAGGAATATGCTTTGTTGGAATTACTGAAGTTGGCCCGCGTGGAGAAAATAGTTCAATATAAATTTTTTTTTTGTTTCTTCTTTTTTAACAAAGACATTTAGTAAATATTATTGACATTTTAAAATATAATAGGCTTGTGAGGTAGAAACTCAGCAGCTTCTCGCTCGTATTTTTAAAATTCAACTTTTATATTTTAATAAATATATAATTTAAAATCATATCACTAAATAATTTAATTTATATTGAAATGGTAATAACTATTAATGATTTCTAAAGGCCGTACTCGTTTTAATCTACACACTTCATTATGCCTGTTTAATAAATTAATAGTTTGGGTGTATACTAAAGCGTGTAGTGATTTTTAAGTCATTATGTATTACAGTATTTAGGACAAACAACGGTGCATCTAGAATGCCCCTTAGTACTTTTGATTGAATTCTTCGAAGAATTTCAATATTACAGTTGCTTACAGTACCCCACAGTTGTATTCCAATGTTTAACATATGATCATTTTATATAACAGTATTTTACTCGCCAGTGAGAGGTTATAATTTAATCATCCAATACATTTTAGAAAATTTTAATTCAAGTTGTTTTCTTTTATTAAAAATATGTTTCCGGCAAGTCAATCGACTATCGAAAATAGAATCCCAAATATTATACACTATCATCTTCTGGCACAGGAATGTTGTTCAGAGATATTTGTGGACAAGTTTTCCTTTTCATAATAATTGTCACATGTTTCGATTTACTTTCATTTACTTTGATCCTCCATTTTTTTAACCATAGCTGGATGATATCTAGATTTTCTTGTTAATATTTCGATGCCATTACAGTATCTAAATGTGAGGTCAGAATAGCAGTATCATCAGCAAAAGTTGCCACTATCACTATCTCCGGTCCAAAGACACTAAAATTTGGTCTGTTCATCTTCATGCCTTACGTAAAAGTGTCTGTTTTCAAGATAATACTTTAGTACTTGGTAAAAGTGATATGGCAATGTATGCTTTAATTTGTACAGTAGCCCCTTATGTCACACTTTATCAAATGCTTGGCGTATATCGCGGAATACCGCTGAACAATATCTTTTCTCTTCTAGATCTTTACTAATTTTATCATCAATTCTGAATATCTATTTAACGTTACCATGTTTTTGACGGAATCCAAATTGATGCTCCGGTATTAGCTGTCAACTGCATAACACCGGTTTTAATCTTTTGAGAAATAATTTCTCAAAAACCTTAGAAAACACTCGAAGTAGACTGATGGGCCGGTATGATTTTAGTTCATTTGGACTCTTTCCCGGCTTATTTATCATAATAATTTGACCAACTTTCCATTGATCTGGGAAGTATGAAAGCCTAGAAATAGCATTATAAAATATAGTTATAAGTCTAATGCATTTCTTAGGTAGTTTTCAGTGATATGATCAAATAGATAACTTGCAAATGTATTTGCCTTTTCTTCATTACTTCTAGCCCATTTACCATCTTTTGGTGGTATACATTGTTGAGGTTATTTTAGTTTCTTTGTGGCGTTCCACAAAGGCGAAAGGTGCTTTTAATAATTTTGAAAAGACTGATTTTTGAGATTTTGCAGCAAATTTTTTAATTTTTTAATTGCGCGATTAAATTTGGACTTAACTAATGGATCCCTTGTTGTTTGCCATTGTTTCTGAGTTAACGCTTTGCTAGAATTTTTATCTCTTACATTAATTGGACAATCTCGTCTAGTAATTTTTTCAGACTGGCTAGATGTAGATTGCCAAGCTGCTTTCTGTATAATATTGCAAAATTGTTGTATATTTTTATCATTGAAAAATGAAAAGGGTTTTCAACGATAAATTACATGTTAATGTAATATCTAGTATTCTTCTAAATTCATCCCAGTGTGTTGTTCTATTGCACAAATTAGGTGTTTTTGGTTTAAACTTAATTTGAGAACTTAGAGTAATTAACACTGGTGAGTGGTCTGAAGATAAAGCAAAGGAGGATTCAGATTTTACATAATTCTTTGATATTCCTTTTGTTACTGCAAAATCTATAAGATCTGTTTTTTTTAAAGGATCTGTTGGTTAGTAAGTTGGCTGTCCGGTTGATATGCGATTTAGATTATAAAGCTGCGTTTCCCTTCATAGCTCTCTTCTCCTTGTTTTTTCTTTTTCAATAATGTGCTTCGGAGGACAGTAAATTGCAGATATACTAATAGGTCAACTCCAGTTTTCAACAATTTCAGTAGTTGCTTGTAGATAGTCCAATTCACATTTTTCAGTCTCATGATGCATAATTTTTTTTTTATAATAATTGCCGTTACTCCATGAGGAGCCCCAGAAGGATGTTTAGATATATAAATGTTATATTTATGTAACTTCTATCTGTGCAGTGAACTTCTAATACTATTATAACATCTATATTTTGATGTATGGTTGCAGTATTTTTTTGTGTGCCCATATCGTTGACACTGTGTACACTGTGGTATTTCTCTCGTTTAGTGAGGTGGCGCGAATTTTATTCTCATCTGAAGTTCTATTATAAGTTCTATTTTTGTTCTAAATCAACAAAGAACATAGCTAAGGGTTGTTTGGTAAATCTGTTTCTTATACTGTGAACATTTCATACTTGATGTTCGAGTCTCTGAAGATTTAATTTTAAATCATCAGTGTCAACAATTGAGTGCATATTTTTGAGCACCACTCAGATCGCACGATTGCTTTAATTCGTAAGAATAAAATTGTGTCTTTTATTCCTCAAGTACTTTGATAGTGCCTGACTAATCTAGAATATTTCTTAATTAGTGCAGAATCTTTAACCATATTTTGTAATGGCTTGGTTCCTCTTCGGTATCCATTTCTTTTTGTAGTTCAGTAAATCGATTTTTAGTTTCGGCAGCCAACCAATACTTATTTACTTTAGTTTGTTTTGGATTTGCGGGTTTATATGTTGGGCTATTTTTACGTTATTTACTAATTGTCAGTTGTCATTTACTGGTGATAGTTGTTTTTTTTATTGTGGTTGTTGTTGTTGTTTTTGTTAGTCTTGATTTAAATGTTTGCCAGACGGTAAATTTCCTTATATTGTTTGAATTTGAAGCCTAATGTATTATTATTTACATTAACGGTTAGACTTTTGTTCATCAATGACTTTTTTGTACTAACTTTTGAAATAAACACATTGTCGCCCGCGAAATAATAATATTTTTTTAAAAGTATTATGTATTTAAATTGAAATGGGCCACTCATAAAAAAACTTATATGTTTTATAGAATATTTTAATTAATTAATTAAGCAAATATTTTGTTATTTTTAATTTTTTTGTTTTTCATTTGAGCTTATTTATTTTCATTTCGGTTATAATGGCAGGCATTTTCGAAAATGAAATGTCAAGTATTCCCGATCACGTGGTACCTTGTTACCATATCTTATATAATTACATCAATGGGTTTACCACTGTTGCACTTATAGTATTCAAGTATATATGACTTTATTGTAATATATCACGCATGTAACGTAAGTTATTTGATTCTTCGATAATCATTTTTTGACATTATGTTAAATTAATTATTTCTAATTCCAAGATCTAATATTAATTGCTTATATTGAGATTTTATATTTTGTTTCATTTATATAGACCGTCCAAAACCACCATATTTACTTATCGACTCCCGTCGCTTAGATGCTGGCAATATATTTGTTCCAGTGAAAGAAAATTCTGAGCTTAATTTAGCATGTATAAGCGAAAGTGGAAATCCTAAACCTAATTTAAGTTGGGAAATTTTGCTTAGTCCTGGTGTTGATAGACATGCTCAGAAAATTGCATCTGAAGTAATTGAATTACAAGAAATTAAAAATGAGAAGGTAATTTATTAAAAAACTGTTTTCGAAAATATATCATTCTAATAGCATATTATTATGCATGTTTATGTAGCAAGACGACACGTATAAAATAAATAGTGGAACGGTGAGTAAAGCCAAATTATACGCAGTTTACAGAGCTCATCACAATGCCAGAATATTATGTGTTATGGAGCATCCTACCCTAAAAGTGCGGCAAAATGCATCTCTACTATTAGACGTACAATGTAAGTGATACATAATTGAAAACTCTGATTTTAGAAAATTGAGACAATACTGTTATAAAATTTAAACGCTACTTATTTTCCAGTAGCCACTTCTTATGTTGTTGAATGTTATATAATTTAGTTATAGAATTAATTAAGTTTTTTAGTGTTAATTTCAATTATTTTAGCGTAAAGAACATTTAAATATTATTCTGTTGGAAGCTGCCTTTATTTACAATAATATCAGAACTTTAAATTCAATATTCGCAAATAATTAAAATGCATTAATCCCAAAGTTATAGTATTTTTTGATATAAAATCAACTCAGTAGTTTACCCCAAAACTTTTGACGAATTAACTTCGATTTCTACCTGTTGCAAATATAGAGTTTAAATATTTCTACGGCTGTAAATTAGTAACCTTTACACTTGCAGTAGTTAGAAATGAAGAAGTTAATTCAGCGACTAAAAATTCAACATACCAGTTTGAAAATTTGGGCAAATTGTAGAGCTTAAATGGTCTGTCGAAATCAAATTTGATTGCAATGTGTCTTCAGATAATAAAAAATAATTTGATATGTAGCAATCCAGTATTACTTATTTCGCTTACACGTAACCATTGCCGATTAGGTCTCGCCCTATATGTAACGTAAACGTTCACAAGACAATTGCCACCAGTATAATGTCAGTAGATGAGTGCAGTTTTATATACTTGTTATAAAATATGTTATTCGTATTTTTATTTATTATTTGTAAATATTTATTATTTGAATTAGAAAATTTAGAATTTTTTAAAATGTCCGTTTTCGTAAGTCAAAAGTCGTTATCGTATTTCCATTCGATCCGAGGCCATTTGTTGCCGTTTCTCGTGCAATTAAGTATTTCAGCAGTGCGAGATGCAAACCCGCAGCTGCCTAGTTTGGTGAAGTTGAATGTCAATCCCTAATTGCAGGCGCCCAACCGCACCTATTCGTCCCTGTCATTTTTACCGTGTCTGATTAGATGTTAGTATCAATAACGTTACCGGTGCCTACCACTTGGAGGTATTACTGGCACTTGGCCAGGAATTCAATTCACATATGTGCTTGATACTAACCCAGACCACCATTTAGATATCAGTCTACATAAACTTCAAATTGCCTCCAACAGTTGTCAATAGTACCATAGTCGCTGAATGTTATGTTTGGTTAATATAAAATTTTCAATTTAATTCATTTTTGTAACATTTATTATTTTGACCTTCACTCCGCGCAGTATTATTGGGCATCAACGAACAGTTGTCCATATCGTACCACCGATACTAGTCACTTTCATGGATGTTCTCCTCCACTATTTTGGGTCGACATAGTCATATACTCATATGTCGTTAATAACAATACAAATGGCATATCAAGAATGATTCGACATCATCGATTGCAAGTAGAAACGTTATCGACGAATCAATCTGGATTAATTTAATTTTTGAAACATACAAACTATGCCAATCTGTGAACTGTACCTGACTAGTCGATTCTAAATTTTAGTCGCTTGTTTGTCTCAGATTGTGTCAATAGGTAGGTTAATTCAATATCATTAAGTCGATTGGTTGTATTGCTATTGCTATTTCATACTTTTGATCTTCTGTAACCCATTATTGCAGAGCTGTGTTACGAAATATAATGTATTTAACTATTATGCATTGTATTGTGTAGCACTGAAGAAGTATATATGGGTAGATATATATTTGTCTAAATTTGCATAAATATTAATTTTATCGACTTTTTTATATATATGTGAAAGGTTCAATAATTTATAAACATTTATAGATACGCCGTCTTTTGCAATATCACGTACACCAGGTTTTGGGTATCCATTAAGAGAAGGAATAGAGGTATCCTTAAAGTGTGATGTTGATTCAAATCCACCTAGTACACCAATTTGGCAAAAAGATGATGGAGATACTCCGGTAATTTTATTATAGATCTGTTAACCTCACATAAGCAAATTATTAATCTACATTTTATCTTACACAGGTACCTCAAATTAATGATGGATTTTTAAATTTTTCATCTATTAAGAGAGAACATTCTGGATGGTATAAATGTACAACAAAGCATTTGAATTTTCAGTACACGAGTATAGGCTATTATTTAAGTATAAGATGTGAGTGCCGGTTAAATAATTTAGAATATTAAGACTAAAATGTATAACCATTAAACCTGAACGACTCATCTTTTGTTAATATGATGATGATGATTATGATGAGGATGATGATTTAGTGTATGGTTTACTTTTCAATTATGTCACATAGGGCGTATAGGGTGGCATTACGAAGTTAATATACCGTTTTCAATACATATGTAACAATATCAAATGTAAAATTTATAAAGGAATCAGGAGCAGCTTTTCAATGATAATGACCTTGGAATACCATGTGGAACAAATCTTGCTGCCATTTCAAACAGTCAGTATTTCTTGCTACAATTGATAATGTCTGCCATGTCCAAAAAGTTTACCACATGTAAAATATGCTTCCTTGTTATTTCTTACTGTATCCATTCATTTTTCATCGAACAAAGATTTTGAATCTATCTTGACAGATTTAACAGAGTTTGGAATATAATTGTACGTTAAAAAGAAAAACACGACGATAAATATATTAACAACACGATTCAGGTCAACAGACTGATGAAACTTCAAGCATCTAATACTACCATCGAATTTTTTGCAAACCATACCAGTTAACCACCTAAATTCTTATTTACTGTTCACGAACTGCTCAAAGAAATTATCTTTAATAGCAAAATTGCCTAAACCGTGAAGACCAAAAACCAAATCAAACGAAAAATTATTTGTCTTTTCTGCACGAAAAATTCTACGTGTCTTTTTTCTTTTATTCAGCATATCACTTTTTTATCATAATTTTCCATATTATTTTGCTAAGTTCAGTGAATTTCAAATGAAATTTTTATATTGCCAAGTCATGTAAAAAAACTAGCATATTTTTAAATGTACTCAGCAATTACATACACAAATCTTTATTGTCATTATAGTTTTATTAATGTTTACCATTTCTACAAGTTTATAGCTGTCAAATGTTTACTCTTGAATAAACGAACAAAAAGGAACGACTCAAACTACATATGCTGTTCCTGTCGAAAAAAATTATAAATTTATTCAAAATATATGCATATTTTTGGTTTTTGCTGAAATGCGGTATCGGCTTATGATTGAATATTTTGGTCGAACGTGCGAGTAGTAAAATTAGAGTCTTTTATGCATAGAAGACCTTGTGTTACGGTGCGGGACAAAAAAATGGTTTTGGTTTCGGTCTACATGGTTTTAATTTTACCCTTGGAGATAGTTGTAACAATTTAGAATTTCAACTCACAGTGCCGATATTTTTAAATTTGATTTAAAACTACCATAAAATATATATTATAATTATAATATATTCATATTTTACAATATTATTTAATATGTACATTTTTTCTCTATAGATGATGCAGTAGACGTTACTTCCGAACCATTTGATCCTGATGTTCCTATAGCTGCATCATACAATCTCAATAAAGGACCTCAACTAGAAGTTCAATTAGGTGGCGCTGTGACACTTCAATGCCCTCAAGGTAATTATTGTTAAATTATATGTATTTTAATTGGGTCCTTAAAACTGTATGTAAACGAGGACAGATGAACTACAGTCGACATTTTAATATAATTCAAAATGTCGTATGTCGTTTCATTAATAAATCATATCATTGAGATTATCGTCCTCAGAATAAACATATTATTTATTAATAAGAATTAGACCAGTATTCAAAATACATTTTCGTTATTCAATATTGTTTAGAATTTTCATCTACTTTTGTGCCACACTTCGTTTATGCTGTAGTCTATTTGATCATTAGTTTGATCATCGGTCAGGTTAACTGCGGTTGAGAACTAAGTTTTTATTTACTATCATCAAATTAAACTTAGCTAAGGTATTAAGTGCTAGAACGCTGATGGACACATATTTAGGAACTAACAACAATTCCATCAAATTAGATAGTTGTGAGCCTGTAACTGGCACTGCTGAAACTTACACGTAAAATTATTGATACCAAACTTGTTGAAACGGACATGATTTTGAACCTGGAATGTTGGAACCATGAAGTGCAGATGGCTCGAAAATTTAAGAAGTACAAACTCGACGTTCCTGGAAGAAAAGCGGAGAAAGAACTACATGTACGGATGAAGCCGTTTTGTGTTCTGGTAATAGTCGATTTATTGCTAAACAATAATGCAAAGCAGAGCATTGCTGACAATAAATCAATATTTAATAGGTGTTATCTCAACAAGACTCAATCAAATGCAGGGTAAAATATATAATAATTGAACAAAATTACATTGCAAACAAGTTGATTTTTTCATTTTCGTTTATTAGCCAATTTGGCTGTTCTTGAGTGCACTAGAATTCAAGTATAAATAGGTTGGCAACTAAGTAATTGCGGATGTCACTCATAGATGGCGTTAGTTGAATTTTTAGGTTTGCTGACATTATCGAAATGCCAAACAAATGTTGTTATCTGATAGTTGATACTTCAAACTGTCAATCAGTAAAAAAAAATTGTTAT
>JANSTX010045851.1:0-12229 GCA_027564355.1 Penthetria funebris | reverse complement strand
ATATATATATATATATATATATGTCGGTTTGAAAATAAACTTGTTGAAAGAGGGTGAAAAAGATATTTGGTTCAAAGATGATGACCTCTTAGATAACCTGATGAATTGATATAATTTCCCATTACATTTTCAATTTCTGTTAATATTTATTTAAATATTTAGGCATAAAATCAAAACCTTTTGTGTAAATTGTGTTGAGTAAATTTAACAGCAAAATAAGTCTAAGTTTACAATCAATAATTGTTTTTAATGTAAAAATATTATTCAATACTTCTTTTAAATATTGAATTTTTGATAGTTTATATTCTTTTACGTTTATCTATATTTTTGTAATTAGTAATATATTTCTATTTAAAGCTCTTTAAAATGGTAATGTATGCGGCATTGAACCTATATAATCCAACCCTTATAGTGATTATTTGTGGTAATATTCAATTGAACGAAAGTATAGAATAAAGTTGTACTTAATGTCCAATAATCAATTTGTAATTAAAGTACGATAAATATAGATACTAATTTGTAAGATGACCTACATATGTAGAACAGTATTGAAAGTTAATAATGTACATTTCTAATTAATAATTAAGCCCCCTTTGAAATGAAAGTTTTTTTATAAACAACATACTATATTATATTATTATGTATAGAACCGAAAATTACCAACTTTATATATATATATATAATTATAGAGTATATTTATGTACTAAAATATAAATTTATTTACTATGTAATTGGTGTGCTCCTATAATGAAGTAAATGAAAAAGGAAAAATTGAAACTATAGAGGACTTATTTATTATTTTCACATAAACTTCTCGTAAATACAATTGAATATATTGCAATAAAACTTTTCCCATTAATCTTTTATTCATTAAATATTTTATGAAAATGTCTTTCTGATATATTGAATATAAAATCACCTGTAATTTACGAAAATCAATAATAACTTTTAGTTTATATGGGTAAAAAGCAATTAGTATAAATATTTAATATCCTATAAATAATTAGAGAGCCAAAGTTCCAATGTAAAATAATAGTTAAAATAATCAATTCAAAACATGAAAATGCAATATGAAATTAAAGAAAAAAAACTATGCTTCATCGATTTTTTTTTCAATTTATTTGACAAATTGTTTAATTTTTTTCTTTTCATCTATTTAATAAGTAATAAAAATTTTCAGTTAATAAAAATAAAATGTCGAAAAAGTAATTTTTTTTTTCGTTCTGGAATTGTAGTTTCTTTAAAATTTAAATAGTGAATAATTTTTTTTTTTGTTATAAATTAATGAGTGATCGAACTTAGATGCGAAAAATTCTTAACAAAAAATAGCAAAATTGAAATTGAAATATAAAAGATAAAAAATATCACAAAATTATTACAACTTATTTTTGGTAGCAATTTCTATACCTTGAAAAGAAAAATATCATCCAATTTGATGTGGTAAGTTTAAATTTTTTTTAAAGATACTGAAATAGAAAAAATGACAACATAATGTTGGTATTAATAATTTTATTGGTAGTTATTGTGCTCTAAAGTATTCTGGTAACCACTACTTACTGACATCTTAACATATTATAATGAAATAAATTTAAATAGATTATATATGTGCACTATTTAATCCAACATTTATAATAATGTTTTTATTAGAAAATAAAAAAAAAATTGCAATGCTATTACCAAAATAATAAAACGTGGTCCAAAAAAAAAAAAGAGCCATGAAATACATACCAATAAACCACTTCGATTGTCACAAACTATTTAAAATTATGTAAATTGCATTGCTAATAATTTTCGTTCATTCTTTAAATGGGTTTCAGAAAATACTAACCCACTGATCATTCATTAGTTAGCATATTATACAAACTCAAAACACTGTAAGTTGCAACCGAAAATTGTATAAGATTGACACTACATGAATACATGTTTTAAACTACAAATTATAATCATCATTGAATGTTAACAAGATCATTAGTACTACGTGTACAAATGGCACTTAAATAACAATATTAAAAAAAAACATAATTTCCAGACTTCTTACAAACAGATCATTTATTGGTTAAGCCTAAGGTACACTCTATCACCATTTTAATATAGACAATTGATTTCTTAAGACATCCTATTTACATTCTATAAATTTTATTGATTTACCATTTTTCATTTTCGATGTGTGGTGCTTATCAATTGTAATTGCGTTGCATCATAATATTACTTCACATTCTAATATATTATCTGCATTTGAAATCATAAATTTGTATTTTAAAAACTATAAATAATTTGCTGCAATTATAGAAAGTGAAAATTAACTATTCAAAGTATAATGCTACAGTATTTTAGGGGAGTATACAGGTCACTGAACCCAAAACCATTCATTTAATTAAATGTGGAAATATTAATATATTACCATAAATTGAAATATTAGAAATGTCACAAATATGGACATATGTATTACTATAAATTGAAATATTATCAATATTAGAAATCTAGTCTATATAATAGTCGATTTTACTGACATATGTCGTGATCGAGCTATAAGTACATGAAAATAATGATGAGTTGTGTAACCTCGATGTTTGATCAAAAATTGGTTTTTGTTAGTTATGCCGAAATGATTCGTAATGTAAAGAAAGTCACTATTTGCAGCTTTTTTAATTTTATTTTACAGTTTGTGCACCAGTAATTTTAATAATATAAACCTATTTCCCACACTTTTTTTTTTTCTTCTTTGAATGCGAGGAACACTTCAGCTTGTATTCAAAATATCTTCAAAATCAATTATTTTAGTGTTTTTTTTTGTGCTTTATAAGACTCATTCAATGATGACAACTCATTTGTTCACCTTGTTAAATTAATTTATTAAATTTATTATATCAGCAATGAAAATTAAGTACATTTTTCATTACTTCCGCAAGGAAATTGGTTGTTATTATAATTAAATTGTGTTTAACACATTTGGTTTTTCTCAGCAAAATATTGTCAAACTGAAGTTGAGGTAATTTTTAACCATAAATATTTTATATATGTAATTCTATTACATAGATAATACCATTGCTACTGCATGTCAGTTTTGCACTATAGGTACAATTCGTTCTTCTCACATTACTAATTCTTTTCCTAGTCGGAAAACCAGAATTTGATATTGATATTGATTTCTGTATATTTTTATAAAATAATCATAAATACACCAGTTCAAAATTATCAATCGGAATTGAGTCAGTAAAATCGGTATCCCAATAACTTATGTTTGAACATTCTCTAATAAACTTTATTTTTCTGGTATGCTATACCAGAAGTTTGGCAGGAGAAATATTGGAATATTTTATGTGCATATATTCTTGCCAATTCCAACATAACAAAAATTTTATCTATTTGAAAATTTTATTTTACGTATCCAATATTAATTGTATTTTAATTTGACTTGGACGATCAACATTCTCAAAATTTTTAAACATTGAAAACTAGGAACAGGACATATTATTTTTTGTTAATTAATTATAAAAATATAATATGTATATATACTTTTACTAACATTAATTTAAGATGAAAAACAAATTAATAAAAATAAATTATATACATTTTACATTTAACGTTTTAATTGCTACATACGTTTTCATTTTGTCATTTATTGTCCCCATTTTATTTTGATCCTTTTATATATACCTTTCCCATTTAGTGAGATTACCACCAAAACCTCTGCACTTTCAAGAATTATAAAAGCTCGAAGGTTGTTGCCTTGTTTTGAACATAATGGTATAAAACATATAATATGCTATATATACCATTCACTTGTAGGGGATGTACTTATATCCACATATTCTCGAATGGATAGAATTATTGTTACGTACTCGTATACATGCGGTTTTATGTTATATGGATATGAAAACACCAAAGAAAATATAGATAACGTTTAAAAATTAAATTTTATATTATATATATATGTATATATATGCAATTTCTAAAATGAAAATTGTATATAAAATTTCATAGTTGTAGGTAATCGTGTATTCACTGTTTGTATAATATCTTGTGTGTTGATTATACAACAAATAGCAATAAATTAATGTTAAATTTAGAGTAGTTACGAGTATTTACTGTCTAGACATGATATAAGTATTATTAATTAATTATGTTATGAATATATTATGGTCATCATATTGAAATGACATAATTTTCCATAAAATTTGTGTAACTTAGTTTTTGTTTAATGATAAAGTTATTATACATTCTCAACCATATTCAGTCTGGCATATAAGAATGAAAAAAAAAAATGTTAAAAATAATTTTCTTTTTCAATGTGAAATGGGCAAAAAATAAACCGAATCAAAAAAATGAAAGATTTATTTTGATATAAAATTCTAAAATACGGAAAAATAGGGATTTACCTTTCTGTTTTTCTCAATTTTTTTATTTTCTGTTTGTATAAAGAAAAAACGAGCTAATACTTTTTTTAACAAAAAAAAAAGAAGAAACTTAAATTTATTGTTTTGATCCTCTTCAAAATTTATAGTTACAAAATATACCCTTTTTTTTTATTTGGCACCACAAGTTATCGGATTCCCGTAAAAGAATCTTAACTGGACACAAAAAAACTTTTGTTTTACAATATCGAAGAGATAAACTTTTCAAGTTATTGAAATTAATGATATATTTTGGAAGTTAAAATTGTGTTGTTTTCTATACTGACAATAATATTATATGTTTAAGTATGATTAGCCTATATCGACATAATTACATCACATAGAAAGTGTTCAAAATATAATAATATAATTTAAGACAGTTGGTGGTTGGATACATCTTCCTGATGATATTAAACTATTTGATTCTTAATTCGTCAAAATTCGCTACAATTGGTTCAATAAAAATAGCATTACTGTTTAACAAATCTGGTCAAGTATTTAGTGTACCTTCATGATGTAGCTGATAGCAACAGAGTTTTAAACTACACCCATTAAATTAAATTCATAGCTAATATAGTTAACGTTAGGCGCCAGTTGACCAAATGAAAGTAATTTATTTTCGTATGCCTAATGAATCTATAGTTAAATAAGAGTTTCACAGTTTTGATCATACTCTGATATAACACAATTCTTGAAATTTATGAAATACAATCCAAATTGATGAAAATAATCGTTTAAATTTATCGTAACGCACACAGTTATATTGTATGACTAGGTGGATTGATAAGTAGCGTATTACTCGCCAAAATTGAAATATTCTGTGATCGTATATTTTATATAGTGTATAGTGTGTAGATGTTAGTCTTTCAATTCATCATCAACCTAAATTGAATTGGTGTAATTAAAATATAATATATATCATTAAAAGTTTTAAATCATTTAAAGTTAACCATAATCATATATTATATATTGGTATATAAATTTCAAACCTCTAAATTGCCATTTGAAACATAACAGCACTCAAGATATTTCAAATTAAATATTAATAACTTAATCTTCAATATCAAAACTATATATGAGACAATACACTTAAAATCGATTATGTTATAAACCATTAAAAACATTAAATTTAAATTAAATACGTGATATTTATTCACCCTTCAAGTATAAATTGCTCAAATCATACCCCCCATGTGTCACATATATTTCAAAATTTAATTTCAAAATTTTATCCTGTTGTTCAATAAAAACAGTTATTAGTAGGTATTTTATTATTACTATTATAGCAGTATACTGTAACTATTAAAATCTCTAGGGTTGTATACATTCCATATTTTTTCAAAAAAAAAAAAGTAGCCTGTGGGTACAAATTTAATGTTATGGAATGTGAAATCTTCTTTCATACATATGGCCTCCTCTTGTCCTATGGTAATTTGGCGACAGAAAACTTTTTCTTTCGTTTATTTTATAAATATATATACATATATATATATTGATATTAATGAGTGTATTTGCATATATGTGACAAATATATGCACAATGGTATGCTAAGGGTGAAATTAAAACGTGCTGAATTCAACAATTTTCATTTAACAAAGGGAAAGTCTCCCTTCGTTTATAACCCCGACAGACATGCTTTGATACATGTGACAGTTTAACACAAGTTACAATTTATTGAGAATATTTTTAAATTTTCAATTTTCCTTTTCATTATAATTTTAATTTTTTAAAACTATTGGTACTTGGGTGTATTTTCACATGTTGAAAAATTCTCTACGAATTTCTATTTTTTTTTTTTTTAAAATAAAAAAAAAGAAAAATATTTTCGTCTAATAGAAGGTGAAATTAAGCAACATCTTATTCCTGATTATTATTTATTGAAAACGCAAGTCCATAACATGAAATGTCTTAATAAAATAACTCATTGGAGTGATAAGACCATATTAAGAATATAGAATCACTCAACTATACGTTTTTTTATTATATTTAAAACTAACTATAACTATAGTAGTCAGATGTTTTGTCTTCAGATATTTTTATTTTTTTGACGCATTAGTTATAAGTCAACGAACATGACATAACCATCTATGAATTTCAATATAGTGGAATCACTTAAACGTAAATATCTACTGCACAGTTGATATAAGACATCTTTAGTCACTCTATTAATCTCAGTATGTCTTGCAAATATATATTTTCTTTTGTTAGAATTTTAGTCATCTTATTTGCAGCTAGTATTGTAGAATTGACATTAATCTAAAAGTATTAAAAGCATTGCTTTCTAAGTTTCACATAAGATTATTATCGAATCGGTACTTTGTAATTGAGTTGCCAATTACCATATTTTAGAATACTGGAATGCCAACAAAATATATCAATTTTTAGATCATCGTATAAAAATTTAATGATTATTCCCTATATTTTTTTTTTTTCATTTTAATACCAATAAGATTCCCCTAGAAATTTAAAATTAACCTAAAACGATACTAATTAAATTGTGGTTTTATAATTTTTATGAAATTTTTTTCCACTTTGCATTTTATAGGATAAATTTCTAGAAAATAAATTAAAAAATGAATGTGAAAAATATGAGTTAATGTAGCGAGGTATTTTCAATTTTTTTTTTTCTAGTTTTAAACATGAACTTTAAATGTGAACATGAATTTTTATACTGAACTTTTGTATTCCCCTTTGAGTTGATTGCAAATAAAATACTCGTATTTTAAATTATATTAGTAAGTGAAATAATTAATAAATTGTTTACAATTTGTATTGATATGAAATTCCATAAAATTAGCTGTCTAAATACGAGATTGTAATTTAAATTGTAAGGAAATTGTCATGCTAAAACTAACATCAATTAACTATCACATTAATTTTAAATAATCCATAAATTTTAGTGGCATACGTCAATTCGTTACTTGAAAATATCTGAGGCACGACATTAAATGAAATTACTTGTTTTGGGTAAATATCCTCAAACTTGTCTAGAGGTTGAACATTTATTACAAACTAACTAACCTGTACTATATTATATTATTTGTGATATAATTCTGTTATAATCATAATAAGTGGTAGAATTTGGTTTGACCTAAATTGTTTAGTGAATTCAATTTGGGAGATATAAAGATATTAATTGTGCCTATTCCATTATAATGTACAATATATACATAATTTTGATGTTAAAGTCGGTTACTTGTCCTCCTTTTTGGTGAGTTCACTCAGATGCGCCTAATGCTAAAATTATCTGCTAAACTGAGCAGTTGTACTCCTTGCTGGAATAAAATTTAGCTGAATCTCAGAAAAACGATAGTTACCATTAGTCTATAGAGTGGCATACTTGAAAAGGGTTCTAAAGTTGACCCATCCATCTATGGACCCATCTTTTATCATATTTCAGCCTCGTTTCAATTAATGAAATTTTTTTACATAAAACCAAATGAATTTATTTTTGAAATTGCATCATCTTTACTTAATCACATCATCAATTTGTGCAATAGTTCATACGGAAATAACATTAATGCTCGAATTGATTTTTTTTTTGTGTATACATATATACATTATATGGCAATTCACTCAGACACAACCCTCTGTTGAATATAATTTTCAGCATCAATTCCCATAAGAATTGTATGGCCCTATAAAATTTTCAATCATTGCTAATATTTTTAATTACACATTTTTTTGTGATCTACTTGAATTTTCTTAACATTAAATTTAAAAAGAAAATAAAAACGAAAATATAATATAACACATAACATCCCTCCATGCCATATATATATCACCAATTAAAAAATTTCTGCAAATAATCTATTTTAATTGGTAAAATTCTCAATAAAAGAAAATTAATTTTACTCCAAAATATAATCCCTATAAAATATTTTTCCCTTCAAACAATTATTACTTACCAATTTAATTAAAAATAAAAATCGAAAAAAATAATAAAATACTCTGTTAAACCTATTAAATCATCGTATATTCTTCAGGCAATGGATGTAAAAAAAAAAAAAAACCAATAATCAAAAATTACTTGCTACACACACAAAACAAAAGATAACAAATCATTTCTGATTGTAATAAGGAAAAAAAAAAAGGAAAATCAATTGGAAATGCCATCAATATGTCACCAAACCCCAATTCAAACAAATTCACCCTCCATTTATGCCTACCACATGCTATTGTTTTTCACATTTTCGTTATACACACGCGGAAAAGTCAACTATAAGAAGCGCAACACATTCTGCTAGGATCTGTTATACGTCGTCCTTTCTCTCCTGCTCAGCACATTACATGATGATGATGATGATGTGAAATACAAAATAAATTTATATACATTTATATATTAGGAGCAAATTATATATAGGAAAAAGGATATTATGGTATGTGCCGTCTATAGGTTAATATAGTTAGGTAAGTAGGTATGCAATTGAAAGAGGTGGTTAGATAACTTAGGTGGTTTACAAGGTGGTAGGTTAGGTGAACATAAAACACACATATATATATATATATATATAAATATATATATATATATATATGTGTAGACAATACCGTATTCATAAGTGGCAGCGGGAAAAAAAACGACAACTTTATTTAGTTTATGTGGTATGATATGGTTCGCTGCGTTAACAGTAAATGTTCTTTTTTCCATATTTTTTCCTTTTTAAGTTACTCTTCTCTGTTCCCTTTTGCCATTTTATTTTCTCTCTGTTATCCTGTTTTTTCTCATTTTCGGTATGTTTTTTTTTTGTTTTTTTTTTTTTCATTTTTTCTTGTTTTGTTTTTTATCTGTTTTGTTTTGTTTAAAGCTCAACATGCAAGTAAATATCGCGTATATCGGTTATATATACACATCCTTCCTTACACAATCTTCTGGTATAGTGTATATTATTGTAACAGTGTAAGAAAAGGACTGAAAAGAAAAATTAGCGCATGCCTTTACCTAAAACAGTTTTCCCATTATTATCTCAAACAATTTTCCTTTTGCACCCTCGATGATATGTTGTACCATAGTACTCACTGCATGTAATACTATGGAAAATGTTTATGTAATGGAAAATTATTTTCGGTATGAATCGTATGATAAAAAAAATTTACTTAGTTTGTTGAGTTAGCTCGAAGTGTATAGATCTCGATCTATTTTCACATTTTGATTAACTGACTCAATTTATTTTTACAAAAATTATCATATCACACATCATCAAAAAAAAAAAATATAAAAATAGTAATTAAATTATAAAGACAAAAAAATAGAACTCGGAAAAACCATAACGATTTTAATTAGGAAAATATTGTTTAAATTTTTCACTACCACAGTTCAAAGCATTTGTTTTTAATTTAATTTGTTTTTTTTTACCATATCCGCGCGCACCCTTAATACATTTTTTTGTTTTTCATTTTTTTTTGTATTTTTATTTCCTTTAACTTAACTTACAAAGTAATTATTACGATAAATAATACTATAAGAGAGTGTTATGGAAAATTTAAAATTATTGAAAATAGGAAAAATCATTTTAAAATTAATTAGAAATTCTTTGAAGATTTTCTTCTAATAATGTGTTTCAAAGTAATTGACAATAATGAAATAAATAAAAATTAAAAAAATTAATACAATTAATAAATAAGTGTTAATGAAATATCTATGTTTATGATTTTTCATGTTGTGTAAAATAATAAATTTTCCTAATCAACCATATGTTTTGTACAGTTTTTCCTCATAAGAAGGAAATGAAAATTATCAAATATAATTTTTCTCTAAATTTCCATCTAATATTTACTATAATTTATAGTGGAAAATAAAAATTTTAAATTATAATAACAACCATGTATCAATTAAATTAAAGAAAATGTGGAAAATGTGGCTGTAGATAATTTTCCTATTATTGAGTGTGTGTATGTGTGTGTGTGTGTGTTTTTTTTTTTTTTAGTGGTTGATCTGTTTTCTAAATTGAAAACGTGTCACATAACATCATCTTATTTGTTTTATTTGCACAAAATTTTTGGTGAAAAATCTTATTTGTAACGACAGTAGATAGATGCAAATGAAATGAAAATGTGAATTTTCCTTTAAATATTATAATATGTTGTGGTTTTTTATTTTTCTTTATTGCTTTTATTTTGATTTATTTGTGAAATGAAAATTTTCCTATTGGAAAATTCATGAAAGATAAACATTTGTGCATATAAAAATTATGGATATTAATAAATTAATGAAAATATGGAAAATCGAAAAGATTAACATGTAAAAAAAAATGAAAAAATTATTTAATTAAATATAATGGTAAATTTTTTTTTATTTTTGGAAAATTTTAATTTATTGTAAGTGCTTTTTTCAATTAAATTTTATTGACTTAATTTTCCATATAAATAATTTTCAATATTCCCTATATTTTTTTCATAATATTTTTGTTGATTTGAAGTCAATAAATTTTCTCATCCAACTAATACCACTGTTTCTTTTTTTTTTCAAATGACTGTACAAAAAGAAAATTCCAACTTATTGATTTTACTGTAAAACTAAGTTTATTATTGTTTTTGTGGAAAACAAGTGGTATGTGTACGATTATGCTAATAAAGATATACCCTTATAGTAAAATATATACATGGGGAAGAAAATATGAAATTTAACTGTGACACAATTGGATCACGTGTTTATCTTCTCTGTATATAAATCTTGTTTCAATATTTCTTTTTTTATGATGTTTATGTTCGAATGTTATTTTATGATGTTTATGTCCGAATTAAAATGTTACCGTTAATTCTAGTTTACCGGTTCTATAGCGAAATAATTCAGTAGAGTAGTAGATAAAAAAAAAAATTTATAATATGATTTAGTCAGCTCTGATCTGACACGCATTTCATTGGTACATTGGTACACTATAATATATCAATGGAATTTCAGCATCTTCCCATGTCGATCTTTAGATGTATATGACTGAATGGAAATTTTCGAATCAATTTAAATTATTCAGTGCTAACAGAGTAGTACATAAATTTCTAACCGATATATACTTTTGTTATATACTATGTCCTAATTACCGGTGACACTACATGGAGATAAGATAAAGATTGATAGTGTTAATTTATTAAACGAATTTAATAAATTCAAAGGTCACAAAATTTAAAGAATTAATATGTGTCTTTGATTCAATTAAGTGTTTTCATATGAACTAATTTACATTTATTATTGTAAGATGAGTTATGGAGGTCAGATCACCCTAGATTATGTATTGTAAATAGTTTACATTGCTTTTGTTTTGATGGTATTATTCAATTATTCACCTTGATATAATAAAGTGCAAATATCGTCTGAATATTTCAAAATTTAATGAATAAAAACACAATGTACACTTGTAGGAGTGTAAGGACAAAATATTTTGACACACATATTCTAACAAATCACGAACATTATATATACTTGAGGAATAATAAACAATTATCAAGGTATAATACTGCACAATAATTAGATTACGTTTCTCATAACATATACCTGAAATACACTCTGATTGATTCACCAGTGATACATCTATCATTATTGATAATTGCTTAATATATATAAAAGTGAGCTAAATATAGTTTGTATAGTGTATGGAATGTTGAACCAGATGTCGATCACATAGTGTACATCATGTTCGTTACTTATTATATCATGAAAGTCATAAGACCCATCATAATATCAGTCCGTAGTCGATATACGAAATTCTACTGCATATATTGTGACTTTGAAAACACCATTTTTTTTTTTTGCAATGTTATTACTTTTCAAATGTTTAGATTAGAAAATTAACTTAGGTGACTCTAAAAATCTCACTTTCTGCTTTACGATTCACTCACAATAT
>JANSTX010045840.1:0-12229 GCA_027564355.1 Penthetria funebris | reverse complement strand
AAATGTCCGAGTATTTTAATTGATTTTTTTAATTCAGTATATTTTTCATAATGTTTCGGCAACTTTTCATCAAATTCTTGTGATATACTTGAAAACATATTATAGATAATTTTGAAGTATTTCTCATTTGCGTCCATAATATTATTTTTACATAATAATTCATTTTCATGTTTCGATAATAATGTTTTTTTTGATATAATATTACATTTAGTGTGTAATAATTCGGATTTTAATTTTATACAATTCAATTTCTAGAAAAAAAAAAAAAAAAAAAACATATTAAATATTTCACAAGCATACAAATAAGATCAGACTCTTTTTAAAGAAAGAAATAAAGATCAGAACAAACTATTCTTACTGATATAATGCTGATTATTAATTAGTTAATAATTATAAAATACTTATTCAAAGAAATTGATATTATAAATGTAATTAAAAACCAACATTATATCAGCAGGTTTATACGTTTTACTTCAAGTTGTTTGCTCAATCAATGCTTACTTTATCTCTAATCGTATTTTTTATAATTTCAATTCGACTATCATTGAAATGCCTGTCATTTTTTATATTAACTATTTTCATTTCAATTGCCATTTTCTCCTCTTCATATAATTTCATTTCATCTTCTAATTTTTTATATTCATCGGATAATTGACTACGATCCTTTTCCATATGATAGATTTTTAAGAAACAAACTCTATTTTCAAGTTTCATCTAAAGATAATAATAAAAAAAAAGACGTGGGTACAATAAAATCATAATAATTTATAAAATAAATACTTTATCTGCTGATAAATTTTCAAGTCTACGAAAATGTGTTTCACATTTCAGTGTTTCGCTCTTAACTTTTCGCAAACCCTTAATTTTTCTGTGTAATGTAACCAATTGTAAGTCAATATTTGCAACTTCATTTTTTAAACGATTTAAATCATCTTTATATGCATTACATCCATTTAAATTTTCAACAAATAATAATAATTCTGCTGGTGATGTTTTATCAGTAAATTCACAAATTGATATTGTATTTAAATATTTATTGAAAATATTAAATTCAATAATTTTATTATCGTAAACATTTTCAGTGACAAGCTAAAATGTAAATAAGAAATACGAATGTAGTTTCAAATAAATTTAAAAAAAATAAAAAAAAAACATAATTTTACCTGTTCATTTATGAAATAATGACAAACGCCAACATCATCATTTACATTAAATGTTATAGAACGTTTAAAAAACATTTCAATATTTTCATCTTTACATGTAGAAAACATTGCTTCAACAAAACAGTCGTTCTGAATTGAATCAACTTCAAAAGGTATGAAATCCTTTAGACATGACACTCGTAAATGTACAATATCAGTATTTAATGCAAATTTGATTGCTTCAAGAAAATTACTTTTTCCTGTAAAGATAAAAACTGTGTGATAGACAATTATAATAGTACATTTCTTGTTGTAGTTACATAAAATACATTATCATCACCATCTAAACTCGTACACACCACATGGGTGCATATACGAACCACTTAGTGTTACATTTACCATCATTATCATCATCTGAACATTTACATATCAATAGAGCATATAGGGCAGCATTACAATGTTCATTTACCGTTTAAAATATCCATGTAACATCAAATGTGAACCCAAATTAATGTAATTGAATTTTACAAATTGGAAAATATAGTATCAATCATAATTATCCAGTTACACATTTAAATATCTTAGTAGAGTGGTGCATAAATGCATTTAGCCTAGTTTGTTGTTGAGATGTTTTTTAAATCAGTTGACAAACACAACATTAACACCAACCCGATTTCACACATATTACTGACATAAATCGTAATTGAGTGTAGTGGTAAATCTGGGTTGAGTATCCTCGATGATAATTGGCCACATCATTCGTCACTAATATTGCTTTGCCATTTTTAATAGAAAATAAAGTAATATACAACCATTTTTTTCCACTTACATTAAAAGTAATTTCATTCAAATCAGAATTTTAAGCTATTGAGTCAATTTAAAATAGAATACAGCAAAACGGAATTTCATAAGCGATGAATAAGATTTTAAGTCACAAAGAAAATAGTATAGGACAAAGATTTAACGAAGAAACATCAAATTAAAATGGAGAGGCACTGCTATAATAATGAACTTCGAATTAACAGTACCTCTTTCTCACATAAAGATCAGCATAAATATGTTTGACATGACACCAAAAGTAAACAGTCAACTATTGACGACAGTATAACAAACAGAAGTTTGTAATCCTTCACAATTTTTTAATGGAAGAACTCTTTCTTCTGGTAATGTAGATCATATGCTGATTCTCTCTGTTGGATCAGAATAATTGTAAAATTACTAAAATATTGAATCCATTATGGAACTGCGAGCCCAATTCACATTTACGATAATGACAGCACTCTGCATCATTCTTACTATGTCGACAAAAGGTCATCCGGGGTCATGGTCAGTCGTTTCGCGCTTATATGCACAATCCTCTTAACGGTGATTTAAATTTCATTTCTCATTGGGGACGGAGAAATCTCGTAATATTTAATGCAAATAAGACCCAGTTGGGTCTTTTGTCGCATAAATCAAATACTCCGGATCCAACTATTCAATTCGATGCTAATTTTGCTACGCAATTCTTCGGATCTGAACTCTCTCGGAACACATATCAATTCAAAACTACTATGGAATGATCACATATTGGTGTGGGCAAAATGCGGCCAAAAGGCGTTGATTTATGCGTCGTTATAAGAAATATTTTAATCCCGAACATATTGCCATTATATATAAGACATATATATGGCCTCTAATAAAACACGACTGTCATATATGGGCTGGACCTTCGGCGACCATCCTTGGTTTTCTCGACACTATTCAGAGACGAATCTGTGAACTAATAGGTGATGAACAAATCACCAATCACATAGATTCTCTTCAGCACAGGCGCTATCACTCTTCTATAGATATTATTATGTCAATTGTTATACTGAGATTGCCAGCAGTATGCCCAATATTCGGGTATTTCCACTTAATACAGGACTAGCTCGGTTGTCACACTAGCATTCTGTTTAATTTACGTTTGGTCCCACGCTTAAATTTCATATTACAACTTAAAATCTTGAACAATTCCATCATCGATGAAGATAATGTCAAAGAGGCATGGTGCAAGTTAAAAGAATTTTTTAATAAACAAAAAAATATAAATTAAACATAAGAAGCGGATAGACGAAGGCAAGGTAATATCCATAAAAAAACACTACATGAAACAATGGTTTATAGAAGATGTAGCATCTGAAAAACGGCAGGAGTACCTAAAATGCAGAAGTCTAAATACTCCGGTAGAATACAAAGTATAGAAACTCAGTAAAAATAGAGTTAATGCAAAAATACAGCAAATTTGAGGCGAATACTGAAACTGTGTTAGTAACGTGTTTGTATTGTGGACAAAAGAAAGAAACCTGTAAATGGATATATGTACTCAAAATTCATCAGTATCCGCTGAAGCATGGGTTACGCATTTCCACAATTTATTTACCAACACAGAAGAGTTTCATTTGAGACATACGAGGCACATAGTTCAAGATAATAATTTTTATGTCATATCTCAAACGAGTGTCTGAAATATAGTGGGGACAACCTAACTGATGAGATTGTTAAACTTTTCAGTTCAATAAAATCCATTGAATATAACACACCGATTTTCATGTGCTTCATCGATGTTGTACAAGCTTTTGGCCGTATCCAACTTGACGATGTTTTAAAAATTGGTTATATAATGGAACTTAGAAACCGTAAACTTACTGCGTTAAATTGGCTTTGAATATTGGAACACATGTAAGAAAACGCGGTTATCAGTTGTTCAAAATGACTTGAACAGGTTGAATGCAAAAAGTGACGATACACAAGACAGATACTTGTGGAGAAATAGATTGAGTAGTAGAAGGGTCAACCCTAAATAAGGAATAAAGCAAGTAAGATGTAGAAGAATGGAAAATCAATTGATCGGTATTATTTGTAATGCGGACTATGCTGTTCTCATTGCAGAAAATGAAGACGATTTGCAACGTCTATAATTTTACATTTAAACAAGATGCTAATAAAAGTTTAAACATGAAAGCAAAATCAATTGTTATTGCCATAGAACCAATAAGATGACGTAGTAATTGAACAAGTTACGAATTTCCGTTACTTGGATACAGAAATAAGGAGATATAGAGATGTTCAGAAGTTCGCTATCAAACCATAACAAGGCTGTAATATCTGTCCTTCGTGACGTCATTTAGAGAAACAAGTTTTGTGTTGATAGAAATTAAAGTACAAATTTGAACACATGCAGTGGAAACCCGCAAAGATACGTCTAGAACTAAATAATTTATGAGGACAACAGAAATGAAGATCTTACGTACCATCACCGGTCATTTACTCACGAGATAGAATCAGAAACGATGATATCTGAGATTCATGTCAAATTCAAGACAAAGTAAGATGGACAAGAACCAGAAGGCGTTATTGGATAGCATGTTGAAAGGATGTCAGGTCTACAGAATCGCAAATATTGCCATCTAAAGCAAAGTTTAAGTCGAACACAGCCTATACGAAGGCCTCCGAATATATGGTGAAAAATTTGGACATCCGCATCTCAAAATTAACATTAAAGGAACGAATATCTTCATTAATATCTCTTCTCCATAACTATGTAGACTAGCCAGAGTCACACAACTTTCGATTTAGATACATGTATACCAATAATATAGAGAGGGAATATATTTCCTTCATCTTTGCATATGTGTAGGCAGATGTGGAAGACTCAATAATAGAAGAATGGCTTGGTTTCTGCCATCTAACCAGTTGATATAAAGAACAATTTGCTACCAAACGCATCTAAACGATGAGATCGATTACATTTAATCGGTTTTAGATGCACAAAAAAAAGAACTACAACTATAAAATTAAGAAGCAAGATATTACACAGGTATTGACAACGAAATTACAGACTACAGACAACCTAACTAATACTATTATTTGCTTAGCTATATGTAAAGTTCACATTGTCATTCCGACTGCCGACAGTTCACATTGTGTATATATGAATGTACTGTAGAATCTTAACTCATAATATAAAAAGCAATAAAAATTAATATACTCTTGATAAATTAAATTAATAATAAATTTAAAAATAAACTAATCTATTGTTAAGCGTCCTTTTAATTATACACATACCTGACGATGATGAACCAATAATATGAACAATTTCGTCACACATAAATTGCAATTCCTGTAAATCATAAAATGATTTAAAATTACAAATCTTGAGTTTTTTAAGAAATATTCTATTATTTTCAGATTCCATTTGCGTAAAATAAAATTTAGAAATTCACTTTGAAACTAAACAACTTAAACAACTGAAATTTAAAGCGTCACTTGTGCTGTACCATTTGAAAGAAAAAATTTGAATGAAAACAAAATGGTGATTTCGAACTTCCAATTATTTAACGATATTTGGAGATTGTTCGATTTCTTGCATTTTGGAATTAATCATGGCACTTATTATCATTGAAAAGAACAATACATACGAGAAATATATTGATTTAAAGGATTAAATATTATTTATTAAAAAAAAAAAAAATCTAAATTTATATTATTAAATTATTTTGATAAAATAACATGAATATTATTTAATAAATAAAATAATTATTTTATCAAAAATAAGAGAAAACAAACAATTAACAGTATAAAATCTAGTACTGTTTTGAATATGAAACATTATATATTCTTATTTGTAAACCCATTCATATTATGTTATGTCAAATTGTACAATTTATTGTTGTTTTTAATCGTGTGTGTTGTGTTTTCATGTACGAATTTTTTTTATTTTTAATAAAGAAAACGTTTTTAAAATGATAAAACGTAGATAATTATAATGGCAACAAAGGAAACATTTCGTGAAAGACAAGAAAATGAATTCGAAGTTATTCATGTATGTTAATTGTTATTTTAAATAATAATAATACTGTTACTTTTTTCTGGCTAACGATGTCTTATCTGCCTGCCGGTTTTTTCTTTTTTTCCTTTTTTCCTTTTTTTTCAATTATTTCATTCATTTTATTTATTTAAATAATTTAAATATTGTTTTTATTAAGGCAATATTTGGCAATGATGTGATTGATCTGAGATGTAGTAAACAAACTGGATGGAAACCATTAAATTTAATAATTTCATTAATACCGCACAATGGATCTGCAAATGGTGAGAAGGAAATTTATGCACGTACAAGTTTACATGTTTCATGTTCAGCAAAATATCCAAAAGTGTAAGAACAAATTCAATATTTTTTTTTTGTAATATAAATTTATTATGTCGCATCATAAGCCAGCCCCGGCTGCTTTTTCAAAATTATAATCAAATACTTTTCAATTCCTCTATATTTTCCATATTGTAATTCATCCGTTACATTCTTATCAGAATACAAGTGAAAAATGAAACCCATACACACATTGATAAGATTAGAATTAGAAAGACAACGACCGTTTTTATTGTTGGTTTAGCTTTTTATTTGTTTTTTTTTTTTTTTTGTGTATGTCGAACAAAACTATTAATTTTATCTACTTTTTTTTTTTCTAAATATTAATGCTCAACTCATTATTATTTGGAATAAGTTGGATGGAATATTTAATAAATTCTTTAAAATATACAAATTTTTATTTTCTATTGATTTACTAATTGAGACTTTTTACAGCGTGCCAAAACTTTCGTTGGAAGAGAGTAAAAATTTATCAGACACACAAATTGACGTATTACTTAATGAATTAAATCAATTGGCAAATGATTTGAAGGGTGAAGTAATGATTTATGAATTGGCACAAGCGGTACAAATGTTTCTATATAAAAATAATAAAAAACCGACGGGCAGTTTTTTTGATGAAATGTTATTGGAGAAACGGAAACGAGATCAAGACTTAATGCAATTGGAAAATTTCAAAATTAATCAAAAACAACAAGTTTTACGTGATGAGGTGTTAAAACGTAAAGAGATTTTACGTAAAGAGGCTAAATGGGAACGTAATTTTTCAATTGCTGGACGTAGACATTCGAGTATGAGTGAAGATACAAGTTCAAGTCATCATCATTATCGTGGTGGTAATAATTGTCCGGGTATTGATTGTAATGATTTTAATTGCAATTGTGCCATTGGTTGTGGTGGTGGTAACTGTGGCATTGGTGGTGGTGGTGGTGGCAGTGGCGTCATTCATGGTAATAATAGTTCATCGGAAAATTCTGACAATTCATCATCATTAATATTTCGTAGTTATATGTATCGAAATGAATGTACAGAACATCGTTCAAGTGATACATTGTATTTGCCAAATTTTGGACGTAAAATTCAAAAAGGTTGTTGTTTGGGTGAGTTAATAATTTTTAAAATTTATATGTATATATATATATTTTTTTTAACTTTAATTTAGTATATACATTGGTCTAATGATTCAATACCACTTAATTCCGCTGACAATTTTGCTGTTAATTTCCTCCAGATCTGCTAGTCTTCATAAATTCTCATTTGATATTTAATATATTCGCCTTAGCTACTTATTGACGAAAACTTGAATTTTTGTCATAATGAATTTGTCACCTTCCGAGTTTCACATCCATACAATAGTACAAATATTGGGGTCTTACTGCAAGTGTATACTCCCTTGACATACACTACTTCCGTAACTATTAGTCTCGTTGAATGGCGATATACACTAAGCGATTTGCCACATCGCCCACAGTTCTAGGTTGTCTCTTATGTCTGTCATAAGTTTTAATGGTCAGTAAGTAGTCTATATATATATATATATATATATAATGGTCTGATGACCATTGTTTTTTACAGTTTTCCTAATTTACATCGATTTGACTTTTTGCTTTGCTAAAAAAAAGATTAAAAGTTTTCTATGTGAATCAGTGGTGGTAGAATAGTTGTAAGGTGCTATAGTTTAGAATGACGGTAAGCATTAGTTCGAATCCCATTGTGGTTCAATAAATTTATCACTTTGTGAATTGGTTGACAAATATCTCTTATTTCCCAATGAATATGCTGCGGTTGTGCACATTCTGAGTATCGTATTTAAAAATGAATATTAAAAAAGGTCAATTATACTACGTGTGACCAAGTGTACTTAAATATAAAAGAATAAATTGTAATCGATTTACACATGAACACCGCACTTGAAATATATTTTTTTTATTCGTTGATAAACATTAAAGTGATGAATTGAGGGACAACTAACATCTACAATATTCAACCATTATTACGTCCACATGGGTGTATCCTGTAATTTGACCAAAATATATCGTTTTTAATCATTAAGTGAAATATCTAATTGGCAAGCTCATTGTTAGCTATTTATGTATCACTCTACTATATTATTCAGATGTTGAACATAATAACTTTAATTGATGCTATATTTTCCATTCGGATATGTTAAATGTATAATTATTTTGGTTCACCGTAATGCGTCATTAGATTACAAAACATTAATGGGTAACCACTCTCAATATTAAATTCATATTATTCTGGGCGCAATAAAACAATTTGCTGGTCTTAATTGAAATTGACCGCATCTACTGCACACTACACGAACCATAACTGTTAGAAGTAAGTTTACTATACTAAAAGTTATGTCGTATTATAAATTGTCTATAGAATACAAATAATTTAGCAACAATTTATTTTATAGGTCATTCACAAAAGGGTTGCGTTGCATTTTCTGGTATTGATTTAGATACCGGTCAATTATTGTATATAACCGAATGGAATGTAAAATATGGACAATTAGAACAAAAATGTGTTGCAAATTGTACAAATCGAAGTAGTGGTGGTGGTGGTGGTGGTGGTGGCTGCGGTAATGATACAAAAAAATGTAATGGACATACAGTTGATGAAATTATACAAAGTAAAAACAAAATAAATATTTTTTTATTTTTTTTTTTTAAGTCACAAATTAATTACACTTTTTGTTTTTATTTATTATTTCTTTCCATTATTTTAGGCATTGAGAAACAAGTAATATATTTGTCAAAATTACAACATAAAAATCTAATAAATTATGAATGTGTTTTATGTATGAAAAAGAAAGAAGGATTAGTTATTTATTTAATACAAGATTTTATAATGGGTACAAGTATATGCAGTATATCGGGTTGTTTAGGTTGGTGTTCAGAGGGTGCAACTATGGTCGCAAAAGGTGTATTAGATGCATTAATTTATTTACATAATAATGGTGTGTCACATAATCATTTATATGATTGTACTGTATTTATGGATAATTCGGGTACAATACGTGTTACTGACTATTCATTGATACCATATTTATTGGATTTAATTTCTTCGCAACAACAACAACAAAGAGGCGGTATTACAATGACATCAATGACAACGGTAGCACTACCAGTACAATCATCAACACCATCAACAGTACCACAACAACAAGGTGATTTACCAGCATTAGGTTCATTAATTGAATCATTGAATCCAACACCACATTCGGAAATGAGAGAATTTATTGAAAAATGTAAATCGTATCGTACATTATCGGCATCCGATTTATTAGAACATTCATTTTTAAATAGAAAATTAGATGTTGGTGGTGGTGGTGGTGGTGGCATTGGTAATTATCGAAATAATATTGAAAATGGAAAAAATCATGGTAATAATGATTTTGTTAAATTTCCACAAAAATGCATTACTAATGATCAAACAAGTGATATTGGTGTACATAAATTGCCAACAATTGGACCATCACGTCTTTATACGGAATTTGAGGTACAACAATGGTTAGGCAAAGGTGCATACGGTGACGTTTTAAAAGTACGTAATATTTTAGATAATCGACAATATGCAATTAAACGTATACCATTGACTGTAAGAAATCGACAATTATTTAAAAAAATGACAAGAGAAGTTGAATTACTTTCGCGATTAAATCACGAAAATGTTGTACGTTATTATAATAGTTGGATTGAAAGTACAAATAATATTAATGATATTGATGAGTTATTAAAATTAAATAATACTGGCGATTGGTCAATCAGTCAGGATAGTATTACTAAACAAAGTGCACCAAATATTAATAAAATGAAAAAGAATAATAATAATAATATTATTAATAATAGTAAACAAAATAGTAATAAGAAAAAAAATAAACCAACAAATTGTCTCGTTCCTAGTATAATGTTACAATCAGATGGTAGTTCATCGTCCAATGATTGGATGAATATTGGGTATGTTATTATATTATTATTTTGTTATTAATAATTAATTAGTTTTTCTGTTAAATCTTTACATTTTACTGTTTATGATAGTCCAAATGATAATAATTCTTCATCAAGTTCAGATGGTATTGAATTTGTAAATTCTGATGGTGAAATAATTGGGTCATATGACGATGATGATGATATTGATGATGACGATGATGATGACGATGATAATGATGATAATAGTAAATGTAAAAATAGAAATGGTGATGGTGCTGACAATATTAAAACAAATAACAATGAAGGACATTCTGATTCATCAGCAGATAATAAAATACTTAATAAATTAAAATCACCAAAACCACCGGAATCAATTCAAATTATGTATATACAAATGGAATTCTGCGAAAAAAGTACTTTAAGGTTTTTGCCAATTTATTATTTATTTTTCTACACACATTTAATCATATTTTATTTATTTATTTAATTTTTCTTTTATCTTTTTTCTTTTTTTCCTTTTTTTTTTGTTTTTGTTTCTTTGCCTCTTGCCCCCACAATTTACCAATAAATAAAAAAAAAGATCTGCAATTGATGCTGATTTATATAAAGACGTAAATCGTGTATGGCGTTTATTTCGTGAAATTGTTGAAGGTTTATCTCATATTCATCAACAGGGTATGATTCATCGTGACTTAAAGCCAGTTAATATATTTTTGGATTCAAGAGATCAAGTAAAAATTGGTGATTTTGGATTGGCAACAACCAGTTTTTTAGCATTACAAAGTCAAGAGCAATATTCTTCAATACACAATAAACAACATGATGATGTAAGTTCAATGTTAACCGGTAATGTGGGAACAGCACTTTATGTGGCACCTGAATTAAATACAACAAAATCATCGTATAATCAAAAGGTATGAGAATATATTCTATTTGATTTATTGAAAAAATTCGACATTCATAATAATATAATAATAAAAAAGGTTCACATATTTTACAAGTCAGTCAGGTGGTATACAATAATTTTTTAATTTATTCAATCTGACAGATTGTTAGAAAATCCAAAAAAGATTTCTATACAATGTAGATCAATTAATGTGACATTAGAAGTAATTATAGAAATTAATTGGGCAACATTGATACTTCTAAAATGTAACGATGAACTAGATATAAGATACTTCTTAAAATTTGTAACGAGATACAAGTTACAAGATACTTTCACTGGCAAGCGGTGTACTGCAAAGATACATAATACTTTTGCTATAAAAATTGTATTTTAGATTTACAAGATACATCAGTAAATTTATGTTCGGACATAATAATGTCTACTATATTGAGTAATATTCAAATATATGTCTGTATAAATGTTTGTTTTCCGTTTTAAATGTATAGTAATTTCGCAAAATTTTCATCTATGAATGAGCCTCTTGTTGGTATATTTATAAGACTGATGAACATTATTATTATATTTGATAAAACTTTGTTTTATATTATGATAAATATTTAGCATTTATAATTCTGTATTTTTCTTACTAAAATTGTTATAAATTTTCAGTTCTAGTTTTCAATTGTTTTCCAATTCAAATTTGCTAGAGAAAACAAAAAAAAAGAAAATATCGTTTTCTTCAGTGCGAACCTCATCAATTTCCCTAACGCAATCCAGCACATGTCGGAAAAAAAAACCATCAAGCAATCTGTTTCGCCCTCGAGCCAAAGCAGGGCAATCACATAATACATCCCTCGTGGATTCTATGTTCCTTCTAATCTCTACAACTAGGGCAGAAATCATTTGACAATACACCTAGACGCCCATTACATTCGCCCTACTATGGCTTAGTAACTGCACCGTTCTCTAATTGTTATACTTTGGCCAATATCTTCCCGCATTTTCGTAGGTCAAATCGGTGATCTTCCCTTTAACCGTTTGCATCGACATTCGCACATAAGAAGTGACTTTAGAAAGACCCATTATGGATCTT
>JANSTX010045829.1:0-12230 GCA_027564355.1 Penthetria funebris | reverse complement strand
CGCAATACTTCGGGTCTAAACTCTGTCGGAACGCATATTAATTCAAAAATACTATGGAATGATCACATTTTGGGTGGAATGCAATAATTCATAATTCATTACTTTCAATAATTTGCAACACTGCTTTTTATTTTTTTTATTTACATTTTATATAATTATTGTATTCTCCCGTTTTATATAGTTTGTAGTACCATTTTTTTGAAAATGTGTTTCTTAATATTAAAATATTTTATTGTATTTATTAACTTATTAATTATTTTCATTTAAATTTAGTTTTTTTTTTTTTTGTTACCAAAAATTAGCAATATTATTTTAAACATTTTAATTTGTTTATTTTTATTTTTCTTTTTTAAATATTAATTATATTGATATGCTTTTTTAAGTTTATAGTATTGCTTAATATTTTCTGATTATTTTCTGTTAAATTGACTATACAATGAAAAAGATACTTGAGAAAATAAGAAAATATTTATTTTTTTGTAAAAAAAAAGTTAATTAAAAAAAGTATTTACTTTTAAACGCATTTTTAAAAATTCTTTTATTACTAAGAAACTGATTTAATTGTATTGACAAAAGAAAAATAGTTATTATATTTAGAAAAGAATTCTTATTTAAATACTTTCGCATTTAATATTTTTTCATTAAATAAAAAAAGATGTAATTACAATGATTAATAATTTAATTCGTTCTAATGTATCTCTGTTTAATTTTTTTTTTTAATTTCTTTACATTTTATTTATGAAACCCTATCATAATTTACATTTATAATAATATTTTATTTTTTTTTTTTAAAGAGAGCTATAAATATTTTATAGGGCACATTTGGTTAAGCTATATAAGAAAAATAAATAAATTCATTTAAGTAATGTTACAATAAAATTAAAAATTATTATTTTGAAAAAACAAAAAAAAAAAAACAAATTAATTGAGTTTTAACAAATTCATTAAAAAAAAATGGAATGAAAAAAAGAATGAATACAAAATAAAAATTAGATTAATTAAAAATTATGATTCAATTTTAATTATAATAATTAATAAAATGAAAAATTAACCGATGTTACTCATAGTTGAAATAATAAAATAATAATAATAATAAATTTATTTTTAAAAACACACAATTGCAATAGTTGTACAATTAATAAAACTTTTTATTTTGAAATCATTTCTGATTTGTAATTCAAATATATGATTATTGAATATTAATTTAAATAATGTATTAAAGTTTTATATTTTATTTTTTCTTTGTATTAATAATATCATTCATTTTTTGTTTAATTGTTTTAATTAAAAATTGATTGTTTTTAGCTTCAACTTATTTATATTCATTATTATTAACAAAAAAAAAAATTGTTTGTAAATTTTTATGATTATGGTATGAATATTTCATTTTTATGCTGGTTTTTTATTTCAATTATATAAAATAATATCTCATAAAAGTTTTAAAGCAGATTGAGATCATTTTTTGTTGCTATTGTTATAACTTATGCCCTCACATGTGGCGGCGGTAACGATAATGTATATAATCCGCCAAAAGTTGGTCAAGTAGATGCCATTAGAAAACTATTTAAATCACGTTCATTCTTCTTCAGTAGTTCCGACCTTGGCTCCAAACCCGCACCCCTTAAAAAAAATTAAAAAGAAAATATCATTTTTGATTTTATTATCAAAATTATTTATTATTTTAAAAATAATAATTTATAATTATTTTAATAATAATAAATAAATAATATTATAACAATTTAAGAACAAAACTTAAAATGATGCATTGTGCTAATTAAAGTGTTTTTATGCTATACTACCTTACTATTTAATTAGAAATTACAGAAAATAAAATGCTGATATTTTTTAAAAATTATAATAATTATGTACTGCATATATTTTGTGTATTTCTATTTGTAAAAATAGAATTGATTTAATTAAATATTTCCAAAGAAAGTTATTTTTCTATTCGAAATGTCAAATTAGGTATTATAATTGTTTTTACAAAATTTTATATGAATTAAATTCTTAACATAATCCAATTAGTAATTAATATAGCGCCTTTAAACAAATTATTAATATTGTAATTAACATTTAAAAACAGAAATTGCATCTTAAAAATGCACTTTTATTTACTTTTAAAAACAAAATTACATAAAGTACTCATTTATATTTGCTATGAGTAATATTCAATAAAATTCTCGATCAATCAACACAAATTATATAAGCTGTACTTTTTGATAGACAAAAAAATAAAATAAAAATTTAAAATAAAAAATAAAAGAAATTATTAATAAATTTTAATTAAAAAGATGTAAATAAAAAAATATAAAAGTGAAAAAGTATAAAAAGTACAAAATATAAAAGCATTCACACAAACATACTTCTCTCAACAAAATGTGATGTTCGTTAGCCATTATTTTTGGTTTCGCATATTCAATGCGAATCGCACCGCGATCAGATGATAGCAGAAATCTACCTTGAAGTTTTATCTTTGCTAAACCAGCATAGGCAGGATCTTTGAATTCAACAAATGCTACAGGTATATTACCAGTGTGCGTACCTTTTGTGTGCATTCGAAGACGACAAAAGCCAGGCAAACTGTGCATATAATTATAAATAATTGACAATCAAATCAAAATTGAACAAAAATGAGAAATTAAAAAATATAAATTTAAAATAGATTTTTACTTTCTTATTTATAAGTAATAAAAATTAAAAAATGGAAACAGAAAAAAAATAATGTAACGGTGAAAAAAGCATTGATAACTATGAAGAGAGATTTATTTTACATAACTAAATTATTTTAGTAGTTCTGCTTTTTGTTTTTTTCGGGTGCTTATATTTATAACTGTGTGAACACTAAATTTTTGATATTAACAATACAAACATATTTAATTTGAAATATTGTAAATTATAAATTTATTTAATTATTATTTAAATTATAATAACTTTCAAAATGTGATAACCCTTTAGAATTATATAGCAATAATCACTTTTACAATTAAATGATTCAAATAAAGTGAGGCGTTGCTTAACGACTATGTACTTAGTTTTTTTGTTGAGATATCGGTGAAACTACATCAAGTTAAAAATTGGTTAAATATGTTTGATGTTAGTCTATTACTTCATTCGTCACCTGAGTGCATTTACCTTTTTGTATATGAATGCCGGCCGGTGAATGTTGAATAAATAAAGCAATCAAATCATTCTTGGTAATTACATATTACTTTCCGGCTGACAAATAATGATAGTGAAATAATATCCTTCTCAATAATGATTATCAAACATGAACAAAATTAACATAATATCCTCGAGAAGAACTGTAAATGATTAACTTAATAGAGCTCAAATATTAGAAGTTATCACATATACAGAAAATACCTGTCAACATATTAAAAACAGCTAAATAATACTTGAGATTTCGTAATACACATGATTACCTTAACATTTTAAAATTAAATCTCTAACATAACATAACATAACATGGTCAATATTGGATCCATTTGAAATGTTGGTCAGTTTTTTTTATAAACAGGAAACAGAAAACTTGGCGATGTTTCTGATTACACGCTACGTCTAGAGTAATCGTATAAGTCACTGCAAGTAGATAGATAATTGTGTTGATTACATCTAATTACTAGAATATCGGTAACATCTCAATTTTGGAACGGATAAAATTAATGATTAATCATACAAAACTGGTAGAGCAGATAATTATGTGAATACATCTGTGAATTCTGAAAATTGTTATTAATCAACACATTTCACTAGTTATTAATATTAATTTTTATTATTTAAATAAAATATATTACAAATTCAGATCTAAAATAAAATTAAAACGTATTTTCACATAAAAGAAAACAATCACTGTTTGTCAAGTGTCAAATTTTTATATTACTTGTGTATGGCTAACCACACGTTATATAAGTAGGGTTGAACATGCATCGTTCGTTCAGCTAGTACTACTTAAACTAGGTTAATGCCTTACCAAGTGGAGTTTCTCAACAAAAAAACGAAATCGAAAATAAATGTTGATAATAAATGTAAATGTCAAAAATTTGAAATCAAATAAGTCAATATAATATTCTGCACATGTGCGAAAGCTGTTAAACTTGTAAATTAACGAATCAAATGCGTTTGTTCGCCTCTAGCGACTAGAGTATAATTTCGCCCCAAACAATCTAGCGGGAGTTTTTTAAATTACTTCACTGTTTTAGGTAATTCAACACAAGTTGTTCGAAAGGTCATGCAAATGTATAGTGGTCATAATTAAAATGTTAGTGAATTTGTTAAAATAGAAAATAGATTGGGACAACTGCAAATTTTAATCGATTCTTCAATGTACTCGTTAGTTTCAATTGCTTAAGAAGAGACGCGCAGTATTATAATGCATTTTAATAATTAATATTTTCCAGAAAATCAAGACGCATCAACGAACAACCACCAGCACCCTCATTTCACTCCACATCTTAATATTGCGGTATCAGACACATTAATGACAGTTCGTCGTCACTTTATTTTCAGTTGACCTGGTCTTTTACTACCTCATGGATTCGAATTAAACATATCTTGTGATATCATTGATTCCGATACCTTAATGTATGGCCAAAATAAGAAATATTTCTTTATAAATTATTTAAGTGAGGTAAATATCTCGATTAGTGTGTTGGTTTGAAGTTATGCTTATCGTGTGTCGTGCGTTTTTCCTAATCTCTTTATACTATGTACGTATCTTTAGATTATCGGCCGCGGTATGAATATTCCATGTGCCACCAATAAACAATTCCTGCACACCATAATTGCTGCAATCAAGTATATTTTTACCATTTCGCTTCAAAGCGTGTATTCCAATCTTGTTGAACAGTATCATGTAACAATCGAGACGTCAAATTAACTGCAAATTATTGTGTAAATTTTACTTGTGGGAGATCGACGAAGCACATTATAATTGGTGTGTTGTATTCAATGGACTCCTCCACAAAATGTCAGAATATGAATATCGAATCAATAGTTGATCTGTTGTTTTGTTTCTGAATTATGTACATTGCAAATCTCAGTTTTTGACGTGAATTCATCGCCAATAATTTTAGTGAACAGCACTGAATAAAGTGACATCACGATAGTTTCTCGGATCATTTTTACTGCCTTTCTTAATTATAGGTATTGTTACATTAGTTTTCCAATCTGTGGGTAGCGCTTTACGTTCAAGTAATTTATTGAACAATTTAACAATTTCAGCACATAGGTTATCCCTTCCATATTACAGTTCATTTTGCGCTACCTTGCATAAGCAAGTAAATTAGTATAACTGCCCTATGCATAATACGATTCAAGACGTTTATCGTTAATAAGTCATATGTCATTTACATTGATATTTATATATAATATATATATATATGTATATACAAAATCAATTTTATATCACAAAAAAAAAAAAATAAAATAAAAAATATATCAGTTATTAGAAAATTTAAAATATCTATGGTATGTTTTCCTATCATTAGATTCTGTAGTTTATAAAACATTCAGTTAGTGGCTTGCAACATATGGAAACATAAAGTATGTATTTTACAAGGTAAAAATAGATAAACACGCACGGTAGATTGATGGATGACGCCAAAAGCATGTTCAGTCGATATAAAATATAAATAAATTTTCCACCTGCGAATGATTTTTTTATGTTTATGTACTTAAAATATTCCATCTGAACTATACGAGCATCATGTCTAAAATTCTTATCAAATAGTAAATTATTGAAAAATTAATTATTCCACATCCGTTTAATTTGAGTGCAAAATCCTGTATGTGATCGGCGAGGATATTTCGATTGCGTTTCGCAACATTGACAATGCTTACAAATGATTATAAATGAGCGCTGATTATGATGTACCTATACTCTTATTTATTTATTTATTTATTTTAGTATCGTGCAGGCAAAATAAATACATATCATACATCATGAATCACGATGTGCATACCACATAAATTATGTTTCAATAAAAATTTTGCATATATTTTGTATTATTTTTTTTCGACATGTTGTATAGATGAAAATTCACTTAGTTTACCTATATGTAATTGTAAATAGTCGAATTGATTTGTTCAAATCATTAGACGATAATATGAAATTGTTACTTTGTTATTTCGACTGTGTAGTTAATGATCAAAACAATTCATAAATTCCAATAACTGTAGTACATAAATATATATACATTATATATTTCGAGTAATGTTGCTTGAACAGATAACAATAAATAATAACAATTCTTCGAAATTTTATACCATTTCTCTAGGTATTTAAAATGCTCTCTATCTAATATTATAAATTGAAATTGATGTAAGTAATGGTATATTTTTGTTTGCTGCATTGCAGCATCAAAAGAATTACGGAAAAAAAAAAACTTTAACAAAATCACCTTCTAGGATACCTACATAAAAGTTTCACTACGAATATGTGGAACAACGTTAGTTTCTCAAAATCCCAGTTGTTTTTCTTTTATAATTTTTCTTCTTCTCGCTCGACCAATAGAATCGAAATATTATTTTCCATAGTTAAATATTTTTTTCTTCAAAAAAAAAAAAAGGAAAAAGGAAAATTGGAAAAACATTTGAAGACAAATGATATCAACATTATTGTGTCTTCATTTTCCATATAGTTCTTAGTCATCTATTTTATTAATAGGCCATATTTATCTTGGCATACTACTCAATCCAAAGCTGGATTGAACAGATATTTGAGAAAGAGGTAAAACAGCAAGTATAGTTTTTTACGACTGTAGTAAAATGTTTGGTAAAACATGCGGGGATTAATATGGTTCATTGGTTATACATAGCAGTGATATGCCTGGCTCTCAATGAAGTTTTTGACAAAATTTGTAGATGAATCAGAATTGAGAGGATACTATTAGAATAATCAGGGCTGCACTATTAACAGTGCATACGGATGTACCAAAAAAACTTCTGTAACGCACTGTGGAATGTCAATTTACCACTCACAAGATTCGGAGAACATCAGTTGTCTATAATTAAATTCAATTTATGTCAACTATAGAGGAATTAATAATTGACAAATTAGTGACTAATAGGATTCATTAATTTGGTGAATGAAAGACCACCAATAGAACAACATAATGCATGATCAGTTGAATTTGTTTCGTTATTTGGCCAAAGTCTACGAATTTGAATCACCGGCTCATTATGTTTGAATCTAAACTTAATTAGTAAGTAGTTTTTTACATGTTAATTGAATTTTCAGTATGTTATTACTGGTCTGCAAAACTTTAAATTATTTACATGTCTTGTAATTTTTTTTACGTTAAGATTAAATACATTTATAAAAGTCTGTGTGAATCCAACCGTTTGTAGATGATTGCTTTTCATGAAGTGACTTAAGATACATTCAGAAAATTGATTAAATTATATGTAAAGAAATCTACGTTTAGCAATTTAAGTTATCATAACTACTCATAAATTACAAAGTAATTAGATTTTCTTTCAGTTGAAATCTCATGTGAACCTATCAAAACGTTCATTTTTTATTCTACAAATATAATAAGGCAAAACTACTAGCAATAGCAAATATTTCAAATTAAAGCATATCTTCGAAACATAAATATTGATTGTCACAAAATGAGAAAAGGATATTTCATATAATTTTGATTAATTTACGAGTAAAATATTTATAATTTTATAATTTTGTGCTTAAATGTGTGTTTGTTCCATTTAATGAAACAAAAATAAATGCATATGGAATAACTAAAAAGTAACAAAAATTTTATAACTAAATGTAAATGTAAAGTAAATTATAAAAACTCACCTAGCAAAAATTTCTTTAAGTTCATGCTCGGACACAAATTGTCCTAAATTTGCTACAAATAACGTCGAACATGGGGCATTTGCTGCGAGCGGTGGATTGGGGGGTTGTGAGCCGCCTGTTGATCCAACTGGACTAGCCAAGGCCGGGCTTGGTAAAAAATGACCGGGTGGTAATCCGGGTGATACATGCATCGATGCAGGATGTATTGCTGATGGATGTGGTAATGTCATTTGGGCCTGAAACCACGGAAAATTGGGGTGACAATAGGATTCCTGAGAAATAAAAAGAAAAAATTATAAAATAAAATTAATATTAAAACAAAAAAAATTATTTATTTATATTTTTAAGGTAGTTATTAAATATTTTATTATTTTGAATTGTCTATAAACTTTGCGATTAATTATTAAGTAATTGTGTAATAATTTTTATAATTATATTTTAACTTATATTTTCTAATATCTACTAAAATATTAACATATTACATTAATTAATTGGTATTGCATACAGAGTGTATACATACCATAATGCAAGATATGTGCTTTAATGGAATTCCCAGAATTAAAGAAGATCTGAAATAAACATAAAATGATGGAGAACAATTATTAAAGAGGCAGGTACATGTGATAAGATGTGAAGTGATGGTGATGGCTAGGAACGGCTGCTGACGACATATGCTTCCGAACCTATGTGATTATTGCACTTTTATCAAAGTATATTAAATTTAATTACATCCCAAATTTCTTAGTATGTAAATTCAGTTATATAACAAGTCACAAATTTTAATTAATTGAAAGTTTGAAGTATTTTTTTTATTGTGAGTTTGAACGATTACATTAAAGTTCTTCAATAAAATTTTTCTATGCTTCAGCATTTTATTTCTGATATAAACCAATTTTGGTAGCAATGGAATATATCGACTTATTTTCATATATTTCGAATATTGAAAGTTTATAATAACTACCCTTTAAATATTAATATGCAATAAATATAATATATGATTATAAAAACAAAAAATATTTAATAACTCATTATAAGAATTTCCTTTATGAACAAAAATTCTATGTTGTGCATCAATAATTTCGGAATGTTTATTACTTATAAACAAAATAAAATAATTTCTCTATAAACTACAGTTGAAATTCGTGACATAAAAGTTCGTACCATGCACCAAATTACACCAATTTTATATGTTTCATGATAATAATATATTTTGATGATATGGCATAATATATAAACTACTGTTATTGCTTTATAAAAATAACCCTTTTAAGTATTTTTTTTTGTTGAATTTGATAAATCGAAAGATAATATTCTATAGCTCACGATATAATCTATCGATTTAATCTATTATACATTTTGTAGAATTTTAAATGTGCATGTGAGTATACCACTATTATGCTGGTGAATATGATCAATCTATACGTACCTCTAAACGGTACCACCAGAAACACGATCACAGAATATGTCAGATTTATGACGTATGCATCAACAAACTAGGTAGTTGTTAATTTATTAAATTCTTTTAACAAATTAAAAAATCACAGAATTTTTTGTTTAACGTTTTTACATTTTCAGAGAGTTACAATGTATACTTTAATATTTATTAATAGGAAAATTACGTGGCAGTGGAATGGAAAAAATTAATTTATGAAGATTTATTATGAAGTATAATTCAGTAAATAAAATATTTGAATAGATTTTTTCACAAAATAGTCTGAAACTAACTATACACAATTAAAAAATTGAAATTTTCATTTATAGGTAAGTAGGCGATAGTCTTTTAATTTATATCAAATAAGTTAAAACTGATCGCCAGCTAAACCGGATCTATTATGACCTTATGTTCTACATATATTTATATATATTTTAAACATTATCGGTAATTCAATTCAAAATTCCAAATTGTATAATTAATAAATAAATCGTATTTAGTCCTGCCTTTTGCTAACATCTTCACATTTTCCGTTTTCAAATCAAAACTCCGGTTGAAATATTTCAATATTTGTTCATTCTAAAGAGTCTATACAAAATTTATTCAGTCCCTATTTTTATGTACTTCATTTTTTTTACAGACATACCTGTGCTACATGGGAGTTAAAAATGTATCCTTAGTTATAACCCATTCCAATAAGTTGTCATTTGCTTTGGTAAAATTTATTTTTCTACACCAGCAACTAAATGTGTAGTATATAGGAAAAGCTAAACTTATAAATGTAATTAAATTGTGAAAAAGAGAAATTGAAGTGTGCATTTTTCATGAAAAAAAAAAACAAAAAAGAAAAAAGAAAACTCGGCATTATATAATTCTTCATGTTTGCCTTTATTCATTCACCTGCCCAAATAAGAGTCAAATAGTTGAGTTATATCATTTTTAACGTAATTTTTGATTTTGAATTTAAGCCAAATGCCAAGTACCCAGTAATTCCTTTTTCTTTTTTTGCTGTTGAAGTGTTTTTTTCTTTTTAATATTCCTTATTTATTTTAAAATTTAAATTAGAAAAAAATGAATTTGGAAAATTCACCAACGGTATGGGTATATAAAGAATAGAATATAAATGTTATTTCAATGAATTTCTTCAAAATATTTTCCATTTCACTAATTTTCTTTTTATTTTCTTATTTATTTTACTAATTTTACTAATTTTGATTTCAAGTTTTAGCAGAATTAAGAATAAACATAATTTCCATTTGAAAATAAAAATTGTAATAATTAAAGGCAGAAATAAAAAAAAAAACTCTGTTCCATATAATCGTAGTTTATTTCAGTTTATTCATATAAATTTAACTGCAAATTTATTATAAAAAAAAACGATGGATTATTAAAAATAAGCTTATAATAAATTATAACAAACGTAATGCAGAATTAGATGCAAATATTAAATTGTCGCATAATTTAAGCTTAGATAAATTAAACTAGAACTATAATGTCAGCACAATCATAATAAGTTATACAAATTGAATGGTGTGTTTGAGATGGGGATGTGATTGGCAATTGGCACCTACAATTAGCATATCTTTTAGTAAATACTTTATATTAGACACATTTCCCCAGAATTTGAGATGATTTCAGTTATAAAGTTTTAGGAACTATTTATTTGTTAAAAAATAAAATGCCGAAAAATTGTACCAAACCCACATTTTGGCTTCATAATTTTTATTAGCTTCAAATAGTAAAATATTTGACGTAAATCATATTTTTAATAAGATTAAAAACAGAAAATGGACAGTAAAGAAACCACACCATACAGAATCAAGTAATTTCTTGAACTAATTCAAATAAATTCATTAAAAAAATGTAGGTCTTAAGTTCAGTATCTGATTAAGAGTAAAGAGCGAAGTGTGGGCAATTAGTAATTCATTATATTATATGGTATTGTAGTGGTTAATTTTTAATCTGTATAAAAGGCTTATACATGTAAGACAAAACACTTATGTAGGTCTATTATTGGTTAATATTGTTTTTCCACTCTTTACATAATAATTGAGCACCCTCAATTTTCATTTTACAGTATCTACTATGTAAAGGTAAACGTTAAAACCATTATAATATATTCTCGAATCATTTTTGAAATATTTGATCAACACAATAGTATCTATCAATTTCACAGTGCTGAAAATTTGTTAAACAAATGAGTTGAAAGACGTCAGTAAATCGGACGTCTTTTGCGACTAATATGTGTTTGCAAATTTGTATTTGTATTTATCCATTTGAAGGATTGTGATCAAAGTAAACTGTAAACATACTGTGATGATCAAATACATGTTGAATATTAAAAGCCACCAGTTTATCTATTCGTTATGTACTCACGATGTACTCGTAAAACTATAATCAGTTAATAAATTATTATTCCACAGCATAATTGAATTATATCCATGCGAATATTCAATTCATATCAGTTATTCGACATAAAAATGAATAAATTATTTGCAGTATATTTTTGTCTGAAATTGCGATCTTTGTTCAAATACGGTGCTTTTACAAATCCATCGTTATTATGGTTGATAGATTTGTTGTACCAAATTCAGCAATTTTTATCCCATTTATTATAATCTAAACCATATAATTCTGTGGGTGAAAAATAAATTGTAACAAAAGCTTTGTGCAACTTAAAACTATGGGCAAATTTTTATGTTCTACTTTGGAAATTTCTCATTAAAGATGAAAATCCATTTGAAAACCTCCCGTTTTTTTTTAAAATAACTAAATTGAAAAGGGATAATTTTCTGAACAAAACTATTATATATAAACTTATAGATGATGGTAATGTTAACTTTTTATTCATTAATGAGACATATTCGTGATTAATATATCATTCAGTCCAAAGGGCACCTTTTATGCATGTACTTTCATTTAACAAAAAAAAAATACGACCTGATTAAGTTGGGAGTTGTTTTATATCAAATGTACATTGTACATGTACCCCATGATTAA
>JANSTX010045818.1:0-12230 GCA_027564355.1 Penthetria funebris | reverse complement strand
TATCCGCAACCTGTGGACGCGTCCAGTTGCAATCAACTTTGCAAATGGTCTGCTGTCAGTGCAGACCATTTTCTGCATATATATTTATGCATATGTTCTTTAATTCTGAACGAAACTTTCGATCAATACGATATTACAAATTTCACAATAATGTGTATATAAATAGATTTTGTATATTATACTAACTGGCTGGCATATATCACATGAAACCGTGCATGTTTTAAAAGTACTGTTATTTGCAAAACTTGTCAGTTTTTTTTGTGTGATGACCTTATTGAAGATATGTTGATTTATGTGATCGATGAATTGTTCTTCACTCATATGAACATATTTTGATCATATGATCTACTTTGATTTTTCTTAATCTGGTGATTTATTGTGTGTTTCTTTAATTAATGACAAATTTGGATTTTCAGCATAATACGAAGTTGGACAACTGATCTCAGACCCATTGCCTTATTAAAAGTTATTTTTTAATCTCATTCTTACTATTCACAATCTATTAAGGCACTGGGAATATATTATGAATAGTAATATCTTTCGTTGGTATCATAATTAGTTACTAGTTAATTATGTTTATTTTTAATATTCAATTTCGGATGTTGAGAATGATTGCCAATTGATCTTATTTAGAACCTACTAGTCAGTTATGTGCAAAGCTTAGCTCTGTATTATGCATTTAAAGTGCGTGTTAGATATATACGATATATATATATATATATATATATATATATACATATATCAGTAGTTACCTATATAGTGTGTTTCGATAGAAGGTATTTTAATCAGTCGACACACATGACATTACTACCATATATTTAGCCTTGATCACTCGTCTTAACTGACGTGCTCAAGTTAGTAGTGTGGTAAAGTAAAGACGTACAATAAAGACAAGTTTATTATTTCTGATTGGTTCTGTACATTATTTGCCAACAAAAATAGGCTCAAAAATGACTAATTAATATCGAAATATTCAAAATATTTATTTTCGTTACATGAAATACATCAGTACAATGTTATATGTAGTGAAAATTTTTAGGGGTAGGTGAAGAAAATTAGAAACATCATATGACCTGCAAACACTGTGTGAAGCCATCGATACGTTTTTCAAGCTTAGTATATTCATTTGTATGGTATCATTAGTATGCATTTGAATATGTAAGCAAATTGAAAAAATAATATGTAAAATATATGTTGACTTATTATTACATCATTGGAATGAGACAAACTTGTGAATTATAAAAAAAAAAAAGTTAAATAACTGACATTATGCAATTGATATTCAGGAAATATACAGTTATATTTTGAAATCGCCTGCAAACACGACTTCATTTTACAACTACCAAATAACTTATTTCTAATTAAATGTGTCTTTGCTATTATTGTAGGTTGATCTAACCTTATGATGGATTATTATAGTCATTGTGGCATTCAAACTACTGTTTATAAATTGCATAAATACAATTTTTAACATAGTTATTTAGTATCAGTTTAAAATAATATAAATAATTTAAATATTTAAGTTTTTTTTAAAAATAATACCAACAATACGATACGAGTATATATGACTTTTTATATTATACTTTATATGGCTTCAGTTAGTGTATTTTTAAACTAAAAGAAAATCCGGGCACCCTTTTAATTTACTGATGTGTATAGCTAAAGTGTTAGTAACTCTCACATGACCTACCACAAAAAACCTTTAGAATTACATATACTCGTAATACTACGTATAATGTTTTATATATTTGAAAAAAAAAAAACCAAAACCAAAAAAGCAAAAAACTTGGACATACAGACTGTTAACCTCCTGTTTAAAACTAGTATCTATATACTCTTAAATAATAGATAGTTGAATGTATTACATAAAATAATATGATTTCTTATAAATTGTATAGCTCTGTGAAGGATACACGAACCTGTTCCAATCAGATCTTAGAACATATACTGTTGTTTTGAATACGAATTCCATGTCCAACTAACATCTACAACAGTGACACATGGTATTTGCATTTGGAGCTCTTTCGTTGTATCAAGTTCTGTATAGTTGATTCTGTGCACCTGCTGTTATCATCAATCTTTTTAGTGTGTTCTGTATTCATTTTTTTATCGATTTCATCTATTTGTCAACTATCAATGGTTTATAGGAAGTTCTCAAAAAAGAATATTGGACATCCGCATCTCCAAAATGAATTATTAGAATAACACAGGACTATAACTTGACGAAAGGAAAAGATGAATTTTCGTACATCATTTACTAAGGTGGAAAGTCAAAAGAATGCTGTATAGGACATAGTACGAATGTTTTTCGCGGTAGTATCAAATCTCTATCTTTAGGCGTTTCAATTTTTGTTGTCAAAATGACGCTATGGTAATCATGTTTCCCTGATGCAGTAATTCAAATTTATTCAAAATACAAGCATGCTGTTTAACAACATTTTAGCAGACAAATTGATCACCGAATGCTGCTACATTTTGCTACATTTTATCTACTTTTATGGGGTTTGTATTAGATAATCACAAACGCGAGAATAGTTGAGTTTCAACTTTAGTGTCTAAATACGAAAGGTACAGTTACTTATAGTGTATTTTATGTACATATTAAGTATTCTGAAAAATTAATAATTCAGCACGAATATATAATTTTTATGCATCAATTACCACGCTCGATAATTTTCACGTATTAATTGCCATGCTAGTACACATCATTTCTTCATTTACTTGGCTTGGTATGACTATTCCGTAAAGTTTCCACGATGGGATTTAATCACATTCGAAGTAGTAAGCAATTTTACTATAATCAGTAGGGGTTAGTGTATAAAATACCTGATGTATCTTGGGCATTACTCAAATTAATGGACGTATTTCTGGAAAACTTAAATAAAATACTCGAAAACGTTTATATATATGAATGTCAATAAAATTGATATTCGAAAATGTCCATATATGTTCCAATACCTTGCTTGAAAGATATCATAAACTAAACACGCTATGATTCTCAATAATCCTTATCAAAGTTTTATGTGAAAAAAATAATGCAGATTTTTGATATGATCCAAGGTATAAGTTCAAAGTCGTTGTCTTGTTCATTGTTATTCTAAACAAGAACGACTTTTACAATATTTGCGTATATGAAAGTGAATGGAGTGACCGACTAACATTCTAAGGTTGCAGAATCTATTTACACCTCCTCGCGGCTCAACCGAAAACACATGGTGTATGATCGTGACCAAAAATATAGTTTTCTTGTGGACTTCGTGAATATTGGACTCACCAACAGGAAGATGTAGATTTACAGACTACTCTAGCCAAATTTTTAAGTGTTCAAACGATCAACTACATGTTTCACTGTATATTGTATAAGAATGCAGTTTTTGTTTTAAAATAATTAACATCATAATGCTGCCCCATGCTTCTTTGAGGTGTAGGCATCAAGAAGACTATATGATTTAAGTATAGTATATTATCTCCTTCCTTTTGTTCAATATAAGACACACTACTACCTTCTACATTTGATCAAGAATTGATTGTCGCATCCGGTTTATACTTCAATGAGTTATGTGGATTCTATAAATAAATGTATTCTACATATTAGTTTCTAATACTATTGTGTTCAATCGAGTTCATTGTACTTTTGTAACCCTTTATTTTAAAATGGTCATGTGACCAATAAATATTTAATTTAAATTTATATATTTATATATACTCGTATCTATAGGTTAAAAAATAATATTATATACAAATAATATAATTAGTTGTCAATAATATCTGTAATAGTACTCGCATTTGAATATATCAGGATCCATATATGGTAAAATAAGGTATTGAATAAGTTAGGCTTCTTCTTTAAGCTTATAACGATAATAGAGGGAACAAAAATAATAAAAAAAATACTGTCTCAAAGTTAATATAGAGACACTATAGGTATAGTATATCGTATAGAAAATAGTTAAATTTATCTTAAATTAGTATATAGTTAACTAAAATAAGAAAATAGTCTCCAATGGCAAAATTACCAAAACCAAGAATACCAAAACCATGAAGACCAAAACCAATACATATTTTTTGTCCAGCACTGTAACACATGTCATTCATTTTATGCAATAAAACTCTACTTTTGCTGCTCGCACGATCGAGAAAAATATATGCCTGATCAGGCATAAGCTGATATCGTAATTCTGCCAAAATCATTATTCGCAATACACGCAATAAAGTTAGTATTACAACTAATATATACTAAAGTTCATTAACCAATTTAGTTGATGTAGTGCAAAATTAAATTAAAGGTAACCAAATGCCAATCAATAAGTCTTCTGAAGTACTGACCAATTAACTCGTTCTTTATACATATATGCAACAGACTTAAAAGGATATAATTTAATGAATAGCATAGACCCCGGAGCAGCATAATAAAAAAATTTAATATTATATTTACAAACACTTTAATACTTTGAGGTTCTCTTTAATGATAATACTGATATGGTTATCCATTCAATATATCGTCACCTATACAAAAATTCAATATATCGTCACCAAAATTCAATATATCGTCACCGTATACAAAAATTCCAGCAAGATTGATTTAATGTCATTTGAATATTAATTACAATACATTAAATGTTTTCAAACTTTAGAATGTTTGTGGGATTGATCAGTCCTTTCTTCTCGTCTGTGGAGTGTGGAATCATCTTTCTGGTGATGTGTGCAAATAAAAAGTTATTTTGTGTTTTAAACATTAAAGGGTATCCACTCTCTACAGAATTACTTTAATATAAAAAAAATACGCACAATTATACAACTATAACAAGTTTTAGTGAATAATACTTCCAATCAAGATTGCCTTGATCAGCACTACAAAAAGATATAACGTCATATGACGCTCATGTGAACATCTATTATTTTCAATAAAATTATAAATAATGTCACTTGGCAATTTAATTTAAATTCACTAATACGAGTATGTATGATTATCTTCTTTAGCCTAAATCATATTATTAGCTTAAATCCATATTATGCAAATATATGCTATTGGATACAGTGGTTATAATGACACTATGGCAGTGATTTTTTTTGCCTTGTTTACATTTAAATGAACTTTACATATCCCCAGAGAAAATGATCTAATGACTTCAAATCCCTCGACGAAGTGTCCAGTTAACAGGTTCATTTCGTGAAATTAATCGTTCGTCAAATGTTTCTTTCAGTAAATTAATTGTATAGCTGGGGATTTATGCACCACTTAATTGAAATATTCAAATGTATAACTGGATAATTATGATTGATCCTATATATTTTCCAGTTGGCAAATTTCAATTATAGTAATTTGAGTTTACATATGATGTGAACTGGAAAATTAACATCGTAATGCCGAGGCGATGATGATGAATTGAGGCACGAAACAGTTGGTAATCATATGTCTGTTCTACTCACCGTTGATTTTCTGAGTTTTATTTCAATTTAAACTTTGTATTAATATATATATATCGTTATCGCAAACTTCAGTTCATATTATGTAAAAAAGGCTATTACATTACGAAGAGGGCAGATTGGAATGGTATGCAATAATCCTATGGTGTTGTTTGCTTATTTTAATTTCTTCAGTTTGTTTCTTTCTTTGAAATTCTAATAAATCAGTAAAAAGGTAGACAAAATGTTTGGAATGCATGAAATGCAGTATATAAAGTAAAAAGGAAACTTATATATACAGAGGCAATTCTACATCAAACTCATTACTATTCTATTAAGAGTAATATAATATTGTTAAGATTCTTTACTTAGATACGTGGTCTTTTTACTATTTCGGTCATAATTCTACGTAAAGCATCATCATTTTAGCTGGCACTTATTGTTACACACATCACGGTTTATATTATATATATTAACGCCTACAATGATACTGTTTGTAAAAGAATAAAAATTAAAGAACGTATGCAAACATATCAACGTCGACGACAACAACAAATAACACCGAGAATAGAATAGAAATTTGTAGAATAACTAAATGAAGAACTATCTAGAAAAACAGTCAACTTTTCTAGGTACAAAATATGTCACTATATGAACGGTGGTGTTGCAGTTAAGAGATAATTATTAAATGAAACTTCAGTAAAGACACATCTACGCAAAAGTAAAACTGTCTAAATTTAAATTATGAGTGTTGATATAGTTTTATTGCACATTTATTTTAAAATAGTATTTTTATTAAACAAATTCTAGTTTGTGTTATATTGCAAGTGATATTCAATCGGCCAAGGCTATTTGTAAATTTGTAAGGAAGAGTGATTGTCATAATAGAATATCTACCAAGTAGTTTTTATAACAATATATACTCTCTCTGCAATGCCTAGTAGTGTTGAAGATGTCAAAAGTGCTAAGTGAATGTAATAAATTTATTGTTGTTGGTAAAGTATATCAACTGTAGATATTACGATTTATCATACTGAAACCTGAAGTAGAATGTTTGGTGAGACCTTTTGACTAAGTTTGGCATCAGACATTATAATTCATGTTCACATCTTATCATATTCATTTTCAGGTTGTTATGAATGGCTGCATTTTACATAGTTTGAAAATTGATGTAGGAGTTCGTCAGGGCTCCGTTATATACCCTACTCTCTTTATAATTTCTATTAATTACGTTTTATTCTTTCTAGTTCCACATTGAATTCATAGTTATGCAAGTGCTAAGCATCATTCATATTGTTTTATTAAAAATTCATAACAATAACTCGGCATTCTAAATATGTATTCATGGTCACTAAATAAGCCACTTTCTCTTATTTTTTAAATGTTTATTAATATAAAATAATTTAAAAGTTCATATGAAATGAAGAGGATCATCATACACAAATAAGTCAAAATGATTGCCTTTGAATTCTGTCGACGAAGTGATATATATGGTACTAAATAACTCGGCTTCCTAAATGAAAATACCAATTTAAGAAAAAAAAGAAGAACATACTCATATTCAAGTAATTTAGTAATGATAGTATAGTACGAAAGCTTTTTGTCCTAATCGAAAGGAAACATTTGGAATGGAATTCATTATTTCATTGCATTTGACATTTACGTGCCATTAAATGTTGTTGCCATAGAGGTTGCAACAATCAAAGGTAACAGATTTATCGCCTGAACAAGAGCCTACGATTAAAGACATTGAGAAACATGCATGAAAATTTTGAACTAAAAAATATATTGTTATTGATGAGATCATTATCACTGTTCAGCAACAAATCCAAGCGGCTGTTTTTGTGATGGTTCTGGCTACTGTAAGTACAAATACTTTCTCTCCGAATGTTTTCATCGATAAGGGCGTTAGGGTATAGCAGCAAGTGTACCAACAAAATCTGGTAAACGATGCATTGATCGCTTGAGCGAACAAATAATTTGGGTCCCAACATTTCAACAGGATTTGGCACCATCATTCATTAGTAGCACAACTTTTTATTCACCTTGTATATTATTCATATATAGCACATATATTATAAGTATAGTACAAGTCATCCCTTTTCAATAACTACATGTACATCCTTAAACTTTCCTATTCATAACATTTTTCCATGAATGACTCATTCATAAATGGGCGGTACTTATGTGACCTAATAACATATTTATTGTTGCTGAATGCATTCAATAAAAAAAAGCACTAACGCTATTCTGTGATAAGGTTTTGTTTTCCTTATTGTCGTCATCGTTTATGAGAATTTGGGATACATAGAGACATATAGAGAAGGTGAGCGGTTGCAATTGAGAACCCTACTTAAAGGGAAGAGCTTTTTTATATAACCTTTTCTATTTATATAGTAATGTTTATTTTAAGAAATTTAACAAAAAATATAATATAGAATCTCATAAGTATTTCAAACCTAACGTCATTCATTCACCCATCCAGGAACGTACCCCCATCATACCATATTCTTATGTTGAATATATTAAAGAGCAAAATATAGACATAATTTTTATATAATAAGAAGAATGATTTTTATCATTGTCATCATCATCATCATCATTAGCTACAGTAGCAAAAATTGGAGGGTTAATTTTAGAAAATTGTTGAGATATTTTTAGCCATATGTACTTCTCTTTCTCTGTTTCATATCTTGTGTGTATCATTACCCTTTTATTTAAAATTCAAACAATAAATTTATTTATATATTTGTATTAGTTGAATGGTAAAAATTGTAGGTTAGTAGAGTATAAGTGGGTGGTTTTCATGAATGACGTCATTAAGGTTAGTACCCCATTCTGTGAGGTTATATATTTTCTATGCGAACAGTTTAGAAGTATACAATAGGGAATATTTTTTTATTGAGGAACGAATATTTGTAAAGGATTTTATTTTTATTGCCTTTAAAATAAAATATGGTTTTAAGATAATAATAGAAATGCGTTGTTAAACTTTTTATTTAAGGCCATATTGAAATCTATCATGTTATGAAATTTGTTTCCAATATTTAACAGAATCCTACATAATTCACATTCGTTCATATTAAGATAAATAAAATTTATAACGAAAGTTGTTCACCTGTCATGTTAAAAAAACTAAAAAATTATGCTTAAGTTAATGTTTATAATAAAAGCTTTACCAAGGTTAACGCATTTCTTTACGTGTTAAATAAACTTAAAACTTTGCCATTGTGAACATTCCAAGAAATGATGTTAAAGTTAAGTTATACGAAGCTTTACGCATACAACGAAAAGAAAAATATATGACTGCGAATAATAGTATATTTTTATTTATAATACAAAAAGTAATATGTTTTTTGAAATGAATGAAATTTTGCATGAAAACTAAAAAATATATAATTTAATTACAATATTTTCAGTTTGAAATGTGTTATGGCATTCTTATAACGTCCTTTTCACAAATTTGAAGTTACACTTTATTTTTAATTTAGAGCAATATTTTTCAGAAAGACTCAACGTTTAATGATACTTTAATATTTTGTGGTTTGTAACGAAACTTTTTGATGCTATATATGATGTTTTATTTAACGGTTGAAGTCATTGGAGTAAATTTAAACTATGACAAAATTGTTGTCATAAATACATTGCATACGAATATTGAACAATGCATACCCCTTAAATGTATAAAGAGAATTGAATTGTCTTGTTAACATTAAATTTAAGATATGGTTCATTTATGACCAGCATCATTTATCTCATTCATCATCCTCTTTAATTTATTGCAGATATTCTATAACATTTACGTATTTAGAATACTATAATACTATCACTAAATTATATTGTTGCTATTCATAATATGACCGTCAAAGTGCTGCTGTAAGGTAACATGATCCGCAATCTTTATCGTGACTAAACAGTGCAAAATGTTGCATCGTGGAAAACTTCTGGTAATGTATTTGATATACATTCAGGAGTTGAGCATGGAAGTATTTTGTTGCCACTCTTCTTCCAACACATCTTAGATTTAGAGGTTGTGAAAGGTGAATAACGATTCACATGCTACAAGTTGAGGATTATAGCCAATCGGCTTGAAGATATTGACTTTACTATATGTAATGTTAATTTTACATTTTGTGTGTACAATAAAATTTCCACGCTTTCATATCTCGTTCCATGTGTCCATCTTTCTGATAAGATGTGTTTGCTGAACTACATGGCCTCCAAATGTTCATAGCAAATGTTCACAAATTCCTTCCATGTAGACCGCATCCCAAAGATAATTTTTATTAATTATACATTAAAGTGTGGACACTCCTTAAAATATAAGCTTAGTGTGAAAAAAGAATAAATGCTTCAAAGATGAAACTATAGTAAAGATTGAAGATTTCAAGTAGGAAAAAATTATTGTGAAGATATTTAGCATATGAGATGCATACAAAATATACTTGGAAAGCGATAAATATCATCATGTTCTACATCCAAGTTCTTTCCAATATAGAAGCCGCATGGACACATATTCAGAATCTTTTATCCAAATATAATATTAATTGAGCATATTTGTGAGATTGAAGAAAATGGAATGGCATCGGCCTTAATGTGGATGATATACGCCTTAATATTATAGAATCAACATAGTAGTAGACCTGGTTAATCAAATATAACATATAGGACAATGGTCATTAAAGAGGTTTGGTATAAATCATAAGTTATGTGTGAGCTGAAAATCTCATGTGGAGTGAGAGATGATTATCAGTAAATAACAAGTTTAATTTTTGACAATGTACTCATGTATGTGAGCTGATTGAAAATCTTGAACATGAATACACAATAATAACGTAGCATTGTAGCAATGAGTTGTTGGTAAGGATATTGAAGAAAAACGATAACAATTATAGACGGAAACTTTATTAGTTTCTAATATTTAGTGAAACATTGTTGACTATCGCCAAAGAATTGAATTATTCAATATATAGTAAGCTAGCTACTTTTTTAGTTACATAAATATTTAATAAACATAAATAAACTTGACATATACTTTAATCGTTTTTTCTGTGGTACACATGGAGCTAAATTTTGACAAATTCATTCATTTGCAACTAGTATATTAGAAATTAACATAGATTTTCGATTGAAATTTGATGTGTATTGGAAAATTTATAGTGAAATTATATAAATCAAAATAAAGAAGCAATTTTAGTTCCTCGGTTCTACATCTGAGTAATTCAGTAGCATAGTCGTATATAAATCACCAGTTTAGTATCTCTGTGTCATTACATATTTGCTTTATGTGATAAATCTGTATTGAAATTTGTAAATACAGAAGTTTAAATATGATGATCTAATATATTACAGTTACAGTAAAGAATAATTTATGATACAACGAGAGCTTGAGTTTGGACTAAGAAAAACGTCAGTATTCTAGATGAGAGTACGTTGCACTTAGATAATGATTCATTTGTTTGAATTTGAAAAAAATTATTTGAAATTGCCGTGACAAAGTATATTATAAATGAAAAATTAAAAAAATTCGAAAAAATATCGAAAATTGTAGTTTTTGTATGAAATTATTGTTGACATCACAGTACTTAAGTGTGACAGTGTGAAAGAGTGAGCAATAGATGCAGAGAGAAAGAGAAGTGTTTGCATAATAATTTAAAATGAAAATCTACTTTTTTTTTAATGAAAATTTAAAATAATTTAAAAACTAACTGGCGCAATAATGAAATTTGAGTCATGAATTAAGGAGAGGTTGAACACTTTAACGAAAAAAAATGTTTCTCTGCCTTTAATATAATACACGTCATCATTGAATATTCTTCATAATAAGAAAAATTATATTAAAATGCTACATTATGTTGAAGATTTACTCATTATTCAAGCACTGATTACACGAATAAAATTGGATTTTTTATTTATATCCTTGTAATATAAAAATTGTTTTGGGAAATGAAAATTTGCAAGGATGATTGAACATAAATTGAATGAAATCTGTGATGATATTTGTGCAAATAATGGCAATTTTATTATAATTTTGTAATATTTTAATTTTCCTTAAACATTTCAATTTTGATTGAATCTAAATTGAAATTGTTAATATTACGAACTTTAGATATACTTTTGTGTGTGGTGTATTTATGTATTAATTATGACTAATACGAAAACTGGATGTCTACAAAGAAAACGTTTGATTTAAAGATGCTCTTGTATGTTATCTTTAAGCATAAATGATGATTCATTGAAGGCCAGAGGTTGACAAAGAAAACTTTTAATTTAGAGATGATCTTGTATAATCTTGTATAATTGAAGGCTTGAAGAGGTCTACATAGATATATATATATATATAGAGAAAAGTTTTGATTTATATAGTTTGTTACCTTCCAAATTCACATTTCACAAAAATTTTGAAAATGAAATTCAATCAATCTTAACTATAGTCTTAATAATCCAATGCAATTTTTTGATGATAAAATAGTTTTCACTTTCACTTTGTATTACAGCGAACCGGATATAAATAAGGATATACGAATAGATACTGGCCTGATAAAAGAATGAAAATTACATTGTTAATTTAGAAAACTATTTATTTGTAAAATCACGCAACAATCAACTATCAACAGAGAGGGTAACAATAGCCAGTTAAATAATTCAAACTTTTGAGACACATACAGCCTTTCGAATAATGTATATATATATATATATATATGTATACATTGATATATATTAAGGACTTGGTTGTTCCGCTTTGGAAACTCAACTGATTTTGTTCGTCTTGTTAAACTGGTGATAAGAGGGTTGTTTTATGAAAATATTAAACTGTATATATA
>JANSTX010045807.1:0-12230 GCA_027564355.1 Penthetria funebris | reverse complement strand
TCCTGACTAATCCTGTGGGTAACTCGAAGCCGAACATATTTCTATATGTCGCCCAAGAGTTCCTTCACCAATTTTATATTCGGCTATTATCGAATTGGCAACAATAATAGCCTAAGCTATATGCTTTGGTAATGGCAGCAAAGTCGCCATGTTGCGATGATTTTCATTAGCTCTAGATTTAAAGTAGAATATATTAGCCGCATATTCTCGTAGAGACTCTCCAATCAAGGCCTGGATGCCTTGTAACGTCAATGCCAATATATGTGATAATAAAATGCAATATTGAAAAAAGTGGAATAAATATTTAGATGTTGAGCAAGACTCATTTTTTACAGTTTTGGGATTGAAAGAACGACGGTTATAGATGTCACTTATATGATTTTTTGCCATGCAATGGGAATTTTCGGAAGGTGGTTTAGAAAATACCTTAAGATAGCAGTAACCCGGGATTTTTTTTTTGCAGCCGTTATTATACGTTTTGTCTGAGGAATGCTCACCATTGATAACAATATATTTGTGAGTGATTTATAACATCAAGTGCACATGATTTTTCTTATTCCATTCTAATTTTTGAACAAATATTTGAATTTTAGAATTTTTGAACCCACAAACACAGTTGAATAATATATTATAGTAAGAATTAAAGAATCGGTTGCAGAAAATTTCATTATATGATGATGAACAGTTGAATGAGTATTGCTTTAAACTAATTAATTAATTGTAACTTTTAAGGTGTATTCTCTATTACAGGAAAGCGAAATATTGAAATCATGATTTGATCATATTTTAAAAAAAATTCGATTTAAGCGTTTAGAATCTAGAAATACATATAATATCTTTTGAAAGCCGATTTTGATATTATAAAAAATAATAATAGAAAAAGAAAAATATTTTTTCTTTGAAATTAAATATTTATAATAGACTGGATATTTAATCATGCTCAAGGGTTCTTTAGTTCATCACATTAATCCCACTCAAATTTCCCTTATATTAGAACACTAGAATATACGTAGGTCTGCCTAGGCGTAGGCATATACACTTGTATATAAATTCACTATAACCATATATATAATACTGGTAAATAAACAAAATTCTTAATAATAAAAATCTAATCAACTTACCAAAATTCAATGAATCCTTGATTTATGAGCACAGCCATAAAATCCCCTGTCAAATCATCTCTTTCACCAGTTAATAAAATTATTCCATCAAATGATTCTGGTCGAAATTCGATATGTAACTGAAAATGAAACGCAAAAAAAGAAAAAAAAAAATGAAATAAAAGAAAATCAATGGAACAAGGAAAAAAAAGGAATAAATAAATAAAATGGTATAAAATTGAGTAAGGACGAAAAAAAATATTAAATTAAAAAAAAATAGGAAAATTATTGATATATAAGTAAAACACTTAAAAGAAAAGCCAGTAAAAAAACAAAAAAAAAAAAGAATCCTTTTAACCTTAGCTATGGCCATGATATTACTTTTATACAAAAAAAAAAATCAAAATGAAATGAAAATTGAAAATGTATTTATATCCCTTTTTTCCGAATCTTCCTTTTACCTGTACATGTTTATATGCTCCACGAAGTGCTGGAAAAGCGATCCACGATTTCTTCGTAAATCGCAAAATATTAAGTTTTATATCTGTTTGGGAGAAAAAAAAAATGGAAATGAAAAACAGGATTAGAGTTATTCGAGTAATAAAAAATATTATTTGATTTTTTTTTTTTTGCTTTAGGTTTTTTAATGGAAGACTATGTTAAAATTCATGAACAATTTCAAAATAAATATATCGAAGTCAATGTTATTATCCATTATAGGCTAACCATGGAACTATAAAATATGTCCAAAGTATATTTAACCGGAATCTGATCTTAGACGACAAATGTTATGATTGTTTTTAAGGGCCAAGAATTACATATTTCAAAACTCCTTTGATTTATTCATATTTAAAATCTCAGCCGGATAAATACTTGTGTTCAATATTATCAGGTGTCTAACAATCATGATTGCAGAGTTGTAAAACGTTGATTACAAAAGACTTACATTGGCGCCTGGTTCTCATGGAATTTCGGTTATTTTTCTGTGTGAATGTATCGTTATATATATACATCAGAATCATATCAAATGTTCATATATGCTAATAACAATACTCAGCAAAAGGTTCAACTTGGAAGTCAATACTTTGTCTGAATATTTATAACAATGAATTAAAATTACTTTCTAATTAGTGACATGCAAATCTTGCAAATATAAACCCAGAACTAAACTGCATTTGCTATATAACATAAACTCATATTCCAGATTTCTTATATATATGTCTCTTTGGAATGTGATTCCCTCGACAGGAGTATCAATTTTAGCTACTTTAATTTAGAAGGATAAATTCTTGAATGTGTCCAATTAATTCAAGAATATCGCTAAAAGAAACATTTCAGTTCGAAGAATATTATCATTATATATAATATATAATAGAATATGCTTAGTTCATTTGGGCAGGTACGTCAACAACTATTCTTGGTTTCATCAACAGAATTTAAAGGCGAATTTGATATATAATATGATGACACGTTTTTGGAACAGATATGAACAATCAGTTCAAGTTATGAGTTAATAAGGACTAAATTGATTTTGATGTGGAATTGAATGAGCGACTATGATATACACAGGTTGGTGTAGATAAACATCTCACAACAAACAAGAAAGCTTTGGCTTGACAAAGTGCTTAACAGAATTATTCAGATTTTAAGCTGGCCAATTACATGTTTCACAGAAAACTAATGTGGTTTTTCGATTAAAATTTTCTTTCAGCAATGTGATCAAACGTGGGATTACGATGAACTATACGGCTCTACATTAACTATATTAAACTATATAAAACTATATAAAATAACTGACGAATACTGTAATTTATGTAAAATCATGTTTCCAGATTCCGTTCTACAAATGATGCTAAAACTCTTTGAACTACAGGAGGCTACACATTTATGAGCTGAATGAATATGTTAATTTGAATGGATTGTAAAGAATTAAGGACAATAAAATTTAACGACATGGAAAAATATGTTGTATATTAAAATCAAATCACAATATTCATAATATAAAATACCGAAGTGATAGATTACTTACTTACAGAATCTATAAAATTTGGTAATATTTTAATATTTTTGCGCTAACAATTGACAATACCTTTTGCTCACATAAAGATCAACATAAACACACTTGGCATAACACCAGAGGGTAACAGTTAACTATTCTATCATTATAACAAACAGCAGTTTTCATCTCTCACGAATTTTTCTGGTAATGTAGGTATAGATCATATACAAACTGATTCTCTGTAAGATCAAAATATTTGCAAAATTACTAAAACTTAAGGCTCCAAAGGCTCCAGAAAATGTTCCGAAAACAAATATTAAATCTATTATGGATCCAAGCACAAGGCAGCTATACAAGAATAGATTACAACTCAAAATCTAGAACAATTCCATCAACGAAGTTAAAATAAAATATTATTAACGCAACGATGCAAAGTACAACATTGAAGATTTTGGCAACGAAAAAACTGGAAGCGTACATAAAATAAAAAAGTCTAAAATCCTCAGAGTATATGAACTCAATAGAAATAGAGTTAATGGGAAAATAATGCAAATTAGAAAGGAATACTGGAACCGTTTTAGTAAAGAAATGAAACGTGGACAAATGAAAATTTGTAACTTTTTCAGAAATAGAAAGAAAACTGTAAATGAATATACACAAAAGTCGTTAGTAACAGCTGAAGCGTGGGTTAGGCATTTCCAGAATTTATTTACCAACACAGAAGAGTTTCATTTGAGACATACGAGACACATAGTTTAAGATAATAATTTTTATATCAACCCAACATCTGATATCTTAAAAGAGTGTCTGAAATATGATAGGGACAACCTAATTTCTGAGATTGTTAAATTGTTCAATAAATTACTTGAACATAATGAGATACCCACAGATTGGAGAACTAGTATAAAAATATTTATATTTAAGTCGAGTGAAACTGATCCAAGAACCTAATTTATTAAGTGTTGTTTAAAAACTCTTCACTAAAATTACTAGCGAGATAGAATTAGAACTGACTATATTCGAGATAAATGTCGAAATCAAGACATAGTAAGATGGACAAGAACAGAAGGCGTTACTGGAGATACCATATTAAAAGCATGCCAGATAATATAATCGTAAATATTGCAATGAAACAACATCCAGATAGAACACGGCCTGATAATCGTAGATAATCCTAGATAATCTGCATGTAGGTAGCCCTTTCCACCTAGCATTGGCCAGTCTCATATAGTGTAAGTTTGTTTGTTTGGTTCGCTGAGTGGCGGAGAAATTTGCTCCGTCAGTGATATATGAAAACCCGAGTCTTGCGTGGCCAGTTCGTCGGCCTTCTCATTACCTGTAATGTTCCTGTGGCCATGAACCTATAACAGTGTTATTTCGGCCGCGTTACTTACCTCCAACATCCAACATTTCCTCATGGAATACGCTTGAATTGTTTTGCAGCCTAAAGGATTCTGCATGCTAAGAGTGTCTGAGAAAACCCCAGCTCCAACCCCGGCTTCCATCTTGGAACCGTCGGTGAAAATGATGGTATCTAAACCATCCAACGGGTTTTCATTCTTCCACTCCGCTCGTGTGGGATATTTGGTAGCGAATCCTAACTTTGGCGCCGAATAGCCAGTACCTTGCGCCATAATTTCATGCGGTAAGAGGCGTAATATGTTACCATGCCCATACGGCCTTTCTTGAAAAACGTCTAATGCTCTCAGTCTTACGGTACTACATGAGACCGTCAATTTGGAGTTGCACTGCACAGGGAGCAGACACAAAAGAGCGTTGAGCGACTCCGTCGGCACCGTTCTTAGCGCCCCCGTAATACCTCTCATAGCGCATCTCTGTTGCATCCTCTGTCTAAGGCCGGCCACCAGACCACTACACCGTATATTAGTTGTAGCAGTACAACCCCGGCTTCCATTTTGGAATCGTCGGTGAAAATGATGGTAGTGGGGACAACTTTTTGTATTGTTAATTTTCAAAAGTTATCGATGTTTTGGATGTGAATTCAAGTGTTGTTGATTTTATAATGGAGGCACAATAGGGTACACTACCTATTAATGTTAGACTAATGCCATATAAGGTATATATCACATTTCAATATATTTACGTGCATTATTAGAAACACATATCCGTTTTTCTGCAAAACATATATAACCCATTAAATGTATGTTATCCCATTCTCATAATATTCAAACTTTAGTTGTGATTTTACTTCGGAACACTTTTTAGTACATTATTATTGTATCAAAGAAACCCTTAAAATATATAAAACTTTATACCACCCATATAACCTAGGTGCTTCCATATATATATATATATATATATATCGTCGATGAAGTATATGTAATGTGGACTGACTAAAGTATTACGAAATGTTTTTTTATATCTTCTTTTAATGTTTTCAAATGGAATTAGTGCCTTATATTGGAGTTTATTATATAACAAAAGGGCAGAACTTAATGATAAATGTAATCATTATGTTGATAGAGGTAACATAACATTCACTTTATTAAATAAACATTTGGTACAGAGCAAACCAAAAAATAAATAAAAAATAAAAAATAAAAATTAATATGTTCTTCAACCTTATCATGACCTTTTGATTGATTTTTCTTGATTCCTTCAAATAATGTCAAATAAAAAAAACCTATGGAATAAATTAGTTTCAACGTATCTTGTACGTCACATATTATCAGAAGGTAAATAAGCTCAACAACACTGCATAACTAATACGAAGCACACTTTTGTTGTATCATAGAAGTATCGAAAACTAATTCGATTGATTCGAATGATTGGCAAAATAAAGTAAGTCACTTTTAGGTGACACAAGAAAATGCATCGCAAACGCATGAGAAGTAAAAAATTATATTTGATAAAAAGTCATTTAAAAGTATGTGAAATGGAATATCAAATCAAATCGTTTAATAGTATAATTGGGTCCGATGATTGGGCTACATTGTCTATTATATACCTACTATTATAAAAAGTGATGTGCAAACAAATTTTACATCACTTGAAATTGGTTGTGCCGAAAAGACGGCTGACAATTACATACATATGGTTATTTAAACTAAGGTCTTGGAAAAAAATTATTAACTTTTAGATAATATTATATTTGGAATCTAACATAATCATGATCGTTAATACGGCTTTCGGTTCAAGCTATCAATTAGAAACATTATGGCTTATCTTAATGAAATCTGAAGCGGAAGCTTTCTGTAGTATATATTTTTGACAGAGTTCACCATGGTTCATATTATCAATTACAAAATTGCAAATCAGAATTCCTGAAAGGATATTCAATCCGAGTTGTTTAGTATCCTATTTAAAATTTCAAATTTCCAGGCTTACTGACTCAATCTCAATTTACAGTTATGCTGTGGTCATGGTTAATATTTTATTAAAACTATGGGCTATTACTGTCCTAACGTTAATATAAAATTGATTTCCAATTTGAGAGTGTACAAATCTTGTAAGTTTCAATGCAAGCAAGACACAAGTGTGTTTGTTAACGAATAAACATGCTATTTTGGGATGATCATATCTTTTTTTTGCATCACTGTAAGAAAAATATGGGTCCAGAAAATATTTCCATTATATATAAAAAATCTGTGATAATAGCCCTTCAAGAGAGCTGCCTTTTCTTTCTTGAAGGACTATCATTCACATCGCATACATCTCCCAGTTGAAGTCGAATATGTCCAATTCTTCCCTTTATTCCATAAAATCCGATTTAGAATATATTTCAAATTGCTTTATAGAATTGTCCACATCATAACAGATAAAAAATGTCGAATAATTTTAAAGTCGACGAAAAGCATATATATCGATGTTTGATGCTCATTGTGATTCGTACACGATCTAAGACGTCTGATAAAAGCTGTTCATTTAAGAATACTCCGTTCCACAACACTGAACTGTTGTTACCATTAATAATTTTACATTACTGTTTTTGTGTTTAGTAAAGCGATACCATGTCAGTTCTAACACAGACTCCAATTACCCAACATTACCCAATAGAATATGTTATGATTCAATAAAAACGTCATTGGTGTGAATCTCCGCTTAAGGCAAAATGATAACTAAAGTAGTGGTACTGGTTTGATCTGCTAAGAAATAGTTATTGTTGTTGGTAAGATTTCAAATACTAAAATATTCCGTCTTTATATATTTTAATTAAATATCGTTTATTATTAATTAAATATTAATAAACGCAATTTAAAGAGTGTCCGTAATTTTTTAGCATGCGACCACATTGCCATTCACGTGAGATCACATACGGTTTACAGGTGATACCACATTATTATTTGGATGATAATGTAGGCAAAAGTCCATGCAAATAAATGTTTTATAAATTTAATATCAGGCGAGCAGAAACAATTTTTTTAATGAGGTAGAATTACATAAGATTAGAGGATATATTGCGTTAGTGTAACGAGTGCAAAAAAAAAGCATTTTTAAAATTTAGTATCATCAAGATTCAAGAGTGCTGCTAATATGTAATAGTTTAGATTTACGCACATACGGAGCAGACATCGCTTGATGACAACGAGGCTTTTTACAGTCAACTTACACACCGTCTTGCTGATATTAGGAGATCGAATATCGTCATATATATGGGTGACGCAAATGCAAAGGTTGACTCTAACAGCATGAGCTAAGAGACTATCATGGGTACACACGAATTGGGTGACATGAACCATAACCGAGAACTCATCGCGAAAATGTGCACTAATCATAAATTGTGATTGATGACACCATATTTCAAAATAAAGAGAATTTCACCTGACGGGCGTACCAGATATCAAATAGATCACATTACAATTTGTCAATTAGTAAACGATGGAGAAATTCTCTATTTGACGAACTGAATGTCCAATTCAATCCAAGAACTGTTTACAGATCTCAAACCAGACCCAAAAAATGGAAAGTTGGAGTGAGGGCGATAAGGCGGCCGGTCCCGATAACATATCACCAGAAATGTTTATATTCCAATCTTGTGGAAAGAGGTGTTGATAATCAAATATCCGAAAAAGGGTAACTTGCGTATGTGTCAGAACTGACGTGGAATCACATTGCTGAACACGATAAACAACTTTCTATCAATTGTCGTGCACGATAGGATCGGTTCAGTTTTCGAAAGAAACAGGCGTGTTAGATCTTACACTGCCCATATCAATATATTGCGAATCATTGTGGAGCAGACAATTGAGTGGGAAACACCACTGTATGTGCCATTCGTTGACTTCAAACAGGCATTCGATAGTATTGTTTGTGGAATGAAAGTTATGGAATACCGTGTAAACTAATGAACATGATCCGCGGACTATACCGCGGCGTAGAATTTTATATCGTGGAAGGCTTGGCGATGCTTTTCATGTACATTTTGGTGTAAAATAGGGATGTATACTGTCGCCACTATTGTTTTTACTCATCTTGAACTGGGTTATGATCAGAGTAAACACTGAACTACATGGTATCAGTTGGAGTCTAACAGGCCGACTTGAAGATATTGACTTCGCTGATCAAATTTGTTTGCTATCTCAAACTGAGGCAGACATGAGATTAGACCGAATTGTGAAATATAGCTCGCAGATCGGTCTAAAGATCAATATTTCAAAGACGAGACTGATGAAAATTGGTGCGTCTGCAAGATGTTCACTGGCGGTCGGCGCGGAAGAAATAGATGAAATGGAGGACTTCCAATATCTGGGAAGCAATTGATGGTGGGGCTGAGATACATGTAAAGTTCCGCATCCAAAGGTGCGACAAATGTTTGGTATGCTAAATGAAGTCAGGCGGTCAACACAAATTTCAAAGAATCCAAAACAACCAACGAGAATTTGTGGAGTTTGACAGATCTGGAGGCGATGAACAGGACTGTCGCTCGACGAAGATGAAATTGGATCGGCCATACATTGAGGCGACCAGTGGGTGATATTGCGAAGTATGCACTTGACTGGAATCCAAAGGGTAATAAAAGACTCATTAATATTAGTTTAAATGTTCTATTTCAGGGCACAGTTAGCATAGTACAACAATACAAAAAGAAAAAAAAATATATTTTTTATATTTTGTATCAGGCGATCACGAACATTTATAAATACTAGTCTAGATGTTTTATTTCAGGGTGTAGTAAATGTTTTTTTCGTCCTGAAAGAAAATAAGCGACAACGAGTTTCCGTCAATTTTTTGTCGTGAGACCAGACGATCGGAAATGTACTCTAAAGTAAAATAACTGTCAAAATTAATAGTTTTCATATTCCATTACCATGATTCCAAAATATATATTTGGGGATAAAGGGTAATAGTGTATATTATTTTGCGTCGGGGTAGGACTATGCAAAAGAGGATGTTTTTTTTAATATTTAGTAACCGACATTTACTAGGCTTCAGATTGCTAGATTTAATAATTCAAGTTGTTATAATATAAGCGTCTTCTTATATAAACTAAATGAGACTGATAGGGCACAGTTATTATTTCAGTAACGAAAACTTGATTTGAAAAACGTAATGCATTTATACCGAATGAATAATATGATGCTTCCAGATTGAGAAAAGATCTCTATTACCTCTTGCACTCGATGATTTACATATATATATACTCGACAATTTATATCCTATTTGTAAAATACATAATAACTAGATGTATACATGGAGTACATTAATACTAGAGCACTATATAAATAATAAACTTGAAACTTCATCCTTTTTGAAACGTCACGTTCAGTGTGTGTACAATTTTATTTATATATATGACTTTATGTATTTGTGAAAACATTTTAATATGCAAATTGTACCGTATTCAAGAGACGAATAATATATTATTATGTTGAATGCAGTAGCACTGGCATTATATCGAGAGTAGTACTATACCATAAAAATATACATAATAGTAAACACACGTATTTTCCATGCTTCTATACATATATTTTCCAAGGATGTATCTATGCATTTGAAATAAAAACCATATGGTGTGTGAGCTATATAATGCTCTATGATATAGCCAATATAAAATATGTTGTACTTAGAAAAAAAAGGAAAAGGAAGTCCTTTTCCCTTCCTCTTTGTATATTTGTGAGATGCTTGCCTTGTAAAATGATATCATGAAAAAACTTTTCGAAATTACAAAAGCACCAGCTTGTTCAAATCGAAGTATCAGTTATAAGAAGCATTTAGGTACAATTCACTCACTATATATATACATACTTGTACAATATACATAAAGTACTTCACTTTTAGCATACACAATAAAGCTCCTTAAAATCTTAAGTCTGGTATACTAAAAATGAACTAGAGGTTGTCTTGTGGATATCACACATCAATGAGAATAACATTTAGATTAAATTTTATTTATAGTATAAACATTTATGATACTCAGTTATGTTTCGATAACTGCATCCATAGACATAGGAGCAGATATATAATTCGTAAACGCGTATACCAGCTCCTATCGATAAAAAAAATATTACATCGGTTACAATAACGAAGCTATTTCGATATGATTTTTCTTATTTATTCAACCCTTATACAATATTTGATTGGTATTTCCATCCTCTCTTTCCTATTCTTTATGTCTTCAACCTTTCAATTTTATAAGCATTGTCTGTATCATATATGTAGAAGAGGTAGGTGAACGTGAACGTAAAGGCGGATAAGGGTGTGAAAATTGAACAACGAATTATTGACATATTTCTCGACAGAGAAATCATTTTAGGGAGAAAATTGTAAATATATACGAAGCCTATATAGGGCTGAAATCCAAAGATATTGTGTGTTGCGAATACTATTTTCTCATTTAATTTTATTTCTGTAATTTATCAGATTAAATGATGCTGAAATAATTGCGAATATTTGTATATTTTATAGTGAATTTAAAATTTTGATCTAAAATATTTACCAATTTGAACATATTTTCGAAAATTAATTTTATAAAATATTGTGCATTTCCTTTATGTGTACATATTACAATCATACAGATTTGGTTGACTCTTCATATAAGATGAACGATAAACATAATGACATGTTTAGAACCAATTGATTAAAGTCAAATATATTTTTTCGAAATTAGAAATTTAGGCTAGAAAATTAAGAAATATTTCTAATTGTCCATGTTTGGCCTGAGCATGACATTAAAACGTATTCGACCCACAATAGAATGGTTTATAGAAAAATTGAATCGGCTACCGGAACATGCTGGTATTACAATAGCAATAACCAAGGCTACTATCGTTGACAATTCGAAAATCATGTAAAAAAAAGAAACTTAAATTAATATCATTATAAGTCTAAAGATTCTTTGTGTACACCGAAGTTCAGGATTCAATAAATAAAAAAATTATCAAAATACTCGTTCCAGTCATAATTTAGAAACATATAATCAAGCAAAAATTGAAAGAAGAAGCGTACATTCATTAGAATTACAACGTCTCGAGTCTGGCTATAAAAATGAGACATACGAAACAAAAACAGACTGCAGGCAAACAAAAATAATAGGTGTATGCAATACTTCAATCACTGATTAAACACATTTTATCCATTCCTCAATAAAATCCTATTTAAATTCCTACTCTACTAGAAGACAAAAGAAACATAGGTCAGTTAAAATCAGTTCAGACCTTTGAAAATATCTGAGTGATATTTGTTTTGATAATCCAATTTATTACACAAGATCTTATTAGAAATTGTGATGTCAAATACCTGGAGACGAAGTTACGTTTTCCCATTTTATAAAAATAGTATATTATTCTGTACATCAATGAATCAAACTATGGAATTAAATTTAATACTTTACATTCTTTCAAAATATGAAAAAGAATTTTGGATAACAAACTGCTCTATTATAATTTCAAAAAGGTACTTAGGATTTGTCTAATCCAGGTAAACAACTCGTGATTTGCAAAACTTTATGTAATTATTGAAAGGTACAGATATAATAAGCAAAAACCTCCACATAACATTCTTAGATCTTAAGAGGGCATTTGATACCAGAATCCAGAGTTTACGATGTAAACGTATTAAGATGTCAAATTGTTTAGGAACACAGCGGTCAAAGAAATATTATTGGGTCGGTAACTAAGTAAGTGCGGATTTTATTTAAAAAATAAAAGACAATTTTTTCATGGAACAAAGTA